>JAODAL010077770.1:0-13151 GCA_025379985.1 Phyllomedusa bahiana | reverse complement strand
TGTGTTGGTTGCAATGTACCTTTGCCTGTCCAGCTATGTTTTGGGGCCCATTATGTCTCGGGTTGTCATAAAGCCACGGCACCCCGCTATTTCACTGTGGGTTGCCAATAAGAAGGGGGAGCAGGAGCGGGGATACTCTGTCTGTCCCTCACTCGGGGGTCAAAATTTGGGACACGGAACAAGGTAATCACTCAACGGGACAAGTCGGATGTGCTGCAGGGGTAAGTCAATGTAAAAACAGCGACTATGTGCGCTGAGGGGGGCTCTCTCGTGACCTGCAAAATGTCTGGACGTTCAGGAAATCTAATTGTGAAAAATCACTCGCAATTTGGACGTTCCGAAGTTTTAACAGGAAAAAGATAGGAAGTCTAACAATGCCAAAAACAAGGCTATAAGTGAAGTGAACCACACCTGCTCTTCATGGCCTCGACACTCTTGCCTGAACTAAATTTTATTTTATGGGAACATCCAAAATCAGGTTTTTCAGGGGTTCCAATTTCTTAGCAATCTTTCAGCAATTATATTTCATAAGAAAAAAAAAAAAAAAAATTTCCTAGTCACCCAATTTTTGTTAATAGTTACATAATATTCTGTGACAAAGAATCTTTCCAATTATTATTTGACTCCATTATGAAGACCGAAACATTACTTTGACATATTGTATGGTTGTGAAGGGGCCTATCAAACAAGGCCATATAATTACTAACTGTATCGGTACATTCACATAAATTTTCTATTACTGTCGGCCATACTGTACATACTTTACTTGATAATATACACTGATCAGCGATAACTTTAAAATATTGATGAACTTAAAACCATGGCATTAGGCAATGGGTGGGATATACTAGGCAGCAAGTGAATAATCTTTAAATGCTAGAAGTATGAAATATTGGTAAGAGCATAAGAATCTGAATTACTTTGACCACAGCCAAAATTTGATTAATAGAGAACTGGGTCAGAACATCCCCAACACTTTAGGTCTCACGAGGTTTTCCTGGTATGCAGTGGGTAGTACTTAGTACAAGAGATCTAAAGATGGATAACCACTATAATGGTGAACGACTCACCCACTCCCAAAGTGCTGAAATACACAGTGAAGCCTGAATGTATTAACCGTTGCTGCCCCAAAAATGTTCAGTTGGCCAATAACAAAAGCATACACAGACTCTGGGGTCCCCAACGGGACCCGAACACTTTTGTGCGTTTTCCCCATGCTGGCCACACCACCTCTCTCCCTCCTGCCTCTGCTTCGGGCTACACCACTACCTTTTGCTAGGTGCTCAGCTTGGTTTTTTAAAATGTAAAAGCCCAGCACTGCGGATAACAATCAGGGTGGCTGAACTTATTTTATTCACGTCCCCCAGCACCCCCCTGCCATTTGTTGGTATTTTTTCCCTTATTTTGTACTTATCTCTTTTGGGTTATTCCTGGTATTGCCCCCGTGCTTTTGAACTTTAACTATTTTCTGCCTGCCAAGCCCTTACTGCTTGCCCCCGATTAGTTTTCCTGCGTCACCCTGACCTCTCCTTCTGTACCACGCTGCACCTCATTTTCCCCAGAGCAGCCCCATAAGGGTAGCGCCCTTTTGAAGTCTTCTGCAGTGAAGCTCATCCTGCCTTGCAGCGGGTTCTGGTGAATACCAGGGGGCTCCTTAGATTCCGCTCCCTGGCATGGTTTATAGTCATCTCTCGCAGAAACACAGATTATCCACCACATTTGCCCATGACAATGAACCTACATCAAAATTGGTTCAGGGAGCAATGGAAAAAGGTAGCCTACTCTAATAAATCATGCTTTCTTTTGCAAGCTATAACTGGCGAGTTACACATACAGTATCTCACAAAAGTGAGTACACTCTCACATTTTAGTAAATATTGTATTATATCTATTCATGGGACAACACTTTAGAAGGGACCTTGGATCATGTAAAGAGTCAGTGTACAGCTTTTAACACTTTTAAATTTGCTGTCCCTCAAAATAACTCAAACACAACCACAATGTCAAAAACCTTGGGAAAAAAAAGTGAGTACACCCCTTATGAGAATGGACAATTTTGTGCTCAAAAAAAAAAAAAATTTCCCCTTTTCCCTTTTTTGGGGCTGTGACTCACTAGTGTTCAAGACTTCAGTATAAAGGGGACAGGGTTTTTAAATTTAGTGTTATCGCTCTCACACTCTTTCATACTGGTCACTGTAATTTATCATGGGACCTCTTAGCAAATAACTCTCTGAGGATCTGAAAAGAATAATTATTTTTCTACATAAAGATAGCCTAGGCTATAAAAATTGCCAACACTCTGAAACTGAGCTCAGCACGATGGCCAAGCCTACGTAATTTTAACAAACAAGGTCCACCAAACGGCATTCCAGATCGACCAAAGAAGTTATGTACGTTTCTTACATCATACAAGTTCTGCCCGCATTGCTGTAGAGGTTCAAAGGGGGAAGGTCAGCCTGTCAGTGCCGAACCTACGCCAACACTGCATCAAAAATTTCTGCAAGTTCATTTAAGGGGCCATGAATGGGGCCCAAAAGCACTGTAACATACTAAAGCAACATGATCCCCCTTCCCTTTTAATCTTGGGGTTGCAGGCAGTTTTCCCAACATTATAAAACACCAAACACACCCCCAAACACTACTGTTTTGCTAAAGAAAAGGGGGGGAAAAGGCTGGACGGGGGAAGCATGTCCCAGACCAAACCCTTTTGAGTGGGCACCTCAAATCTCTACATCTACCATGATGCCGTCAGGGGAGGAGGAAGAGAATTCCATAAAAACCGTGAAGCTCGGGTGAACTCCATCCCAAAGATTTAAGGGATGCTGAAAAAAAATGGGGGGGCACACAAAATATTTTTTATTTTTCACTTATGGTGTACTCACTTTTGTTTCCAGCGATTTAGACACTGATGGTTTTTGTTAAATTATTTTTTAGTTTTTTTTCAGGGAACAGTATTTTCAAATGGCAGTTTTTTTCCCCTTTTCCCCGGGCAATAAAATAGTGAAATGATTAAAATCTCATAATAAAGTTATAACACAAATTTATAAATGTCATTCTTTTTTTGTTTCAAATGTAAAACTTTCATAACCTTCCGTTACCACCTTTACCGGGCCAAAAATATCCAATGATCTTTCGCCTGAAGGGAAAGAAATTTTTGTTGTGAAAAAAAAAAAAAAAAATAAAAAAAACCAATTGTCAACAAGGATCATAAGAATAATTTAAGATACTTAAGATACTTTTCCAACTAATATTGACATACTTATCCGACATACTTATCTATACAGCCGAGTCACATTTTTAACCACTTTTACTTTCTATGTTTGGCAATCAACTCATGAAATACCTGAATGCACGGTCTGTAGTAATAAACCTCATCATACATGACTTTTCATCTCACGCAACCTACCTCCTTGGGCTGACTGAAACCGGCTACCCCCCTGACCACTCCCCTGCCCACCTCTTTACGGCCCCCCAAATTACCCACATTCCTCGCCCTGGTAACAAGCAGGTGGAGGCTCGGCCTCCTCCTGTCACCCTGCTCCTTTGTCCCCGCTCCACCTCTGCCTTTCCCTCACACTCTTCCCCTTTGAAGTGCACCTGTCCGCATCTACCCCCCTCCGCCCTCCAAGGGGCTGTTGTCTACCGACCCCGGGCCCTGCCACCCCTTTCTGACCACTTTCTTCCGGGCCTCCACTTTCTTTCCCCGACACCCCCACTATCACAGGGGAGACTTAAACATCCCAATCACACCCCCCACTCTGTTTCCCCAACAAACCCTTTCACCGCCCCCTTCAACCTCTCCCAATGGACCCAGGGCCACTCACAAAGAGGGACAACCTGGACCTCATCTCACCCCCTCCCCCCCTATCTGACATCTCTAACTCTCCACACCCATATCTGCCCACAACCTGCTTACCTTTCCCACTATCTCCTCCCCCACCGCTCCTCCTGTCTCATACCAGTACGACCCCGCAGGAATCTACAAAACCTCAACCCCCACCCCTCCTGACCCCTTTTTACACCTCTTTCCACTATCTCCTCCTTCAATGACCCAGACGCAGCCACCACTTTCTAAAACCATACAATCACCCCGCCCTGACTCAGTCGCTCCTCTCACACAAAACAAACCCGCAAAATCAACAACAACCCTGGCACAAACTCACCAAACAGCTGAGGGAGCTTCCAGAATTGCTGAACCCCCGAAGAAAACCACTCCATTATGACTTTCCCTTTATACAAACACTCACTGCAAAATTTAAGTCCGCACTCCCTCAGCCAAACAAACTATTTCACCACTCCATATCCTCCCTGTCCCACAACCCCAGACAATTATTCAAAACCTTCAACCCTTCTCCTCCACCAACACCCCTCCCCACCCCTCCTTTTCAGCAGATACTTTGCCATTCACTTCCTCCAAAGATCAACCTCATCGAAAAGCTTCACCCGCAGCCCCCACCCCCCCTTCCCCTTTGCAACCTGCTCTTCCCACTTAACTTGCTTCCCCACGTCACTCATGACAACTCTCCTCCTTACGTCCAAATCCACCCCACTACCTGAGTCTTGACCCACTCCACCCACCTCATCCAGACCTCAGTGCTTCTATCATCCCAGCACTCACCCACCCTTTCAACCCAAAAACCCCGGATTTTCCCCTTTCTCCTTTTAAACATGCTACTACACCCCAAATTTCCTAAAAAAAAAAACCCTTTGACCCCTTTTCTCTGTCCAACTATCGCCCCATCTCACTGCCCCCTTTTGCTTCCAAACTCCTCGGCACACGCTACTTCAGCTTCCTCCCACCTCCCTCCAACTCTCTTCTTGACCCACAAAATCTGGTTTTCGACCCACCACTCTCCCGAAACGCCCTAACCAAACACTAATGACTTAACTGCTAAAGCCTCATCCACTACCGGGCTCCCCTCTTGGACCTTCCTCTGCTTTGACACTGTCGCCCCTTCCCCTCCGCTACAAACCTCTCCTCCCTCGGCACACGGACTTGGCTCTTTCCTGGACCCCTCGCCCTCACTATCGGATTTCACGTCTCTCATTCTTGCTCCACCTCCTCCCCCCGGGCCCCCTCTGTTTGGGGTCCCCCAGGGGGCAGCCTGGTCCACTACCCTTTTCTATCACACCCTTGGGCCCCGTCAGCTCATAGCCCACATGGCTTTCATTTCCACCTTATGCTGATGATACCCCAAATCTACTCTCTGGCCCCAAAGCCACTTCTCTACTCCCGATCCCGACTGCTTCCCCCCATTTCCTCCTTTTCTCATCACGTCCCTTTAAAAATAAATTGGGGGAAAACAAACCCTCATCTTTCCCCCCATCCAACTCTACCCCCGCCCCTGATTCTCTATTTACAGTCAACGGCTCTACCTTTCACCCGCCCCCAAGTCCGCTGTCTTGGGGGAATCCCAGCTCTGCTTATTTTCAAACCACACATCCAAACCCTACCCCTGCCGGGCCCCCTCCCCCGAAAAACATCTCTCCATCCGCTCATTCCTCGGGTATGACCTACAAAAATGCTGGTCCATGCCCTTGTCATCTCCCGCCTAGACTACTGCAAAATCCTTCCATGGCCTCCCACTAGCACCCTTCTCCCCTCCAATCCCTCCTTAATCTCTGCCCGCTTTTCCCCCTCTCTCCTCGCTTTCCCTTGCCTCTCCCCTCGCCAACCCTTCACTGGCTTCCCCTTTCCCAGCGAATTATTTTAAAACTCTAACCGAAACCCACAAGGCCCTTTATACCTCTCCCCTCCATACTCTCTGCCCTAATTTCCAAATACTCCCCCCACGCACCTCCGCCCTCACGGACCTTCTCCTCTCTCTCCCCTTACAGCTCCCCACACAACCGTCTCCAAAACTTCTCCCGTGCTTCACCCACACTCGAACTCAAATCCCCCAAAACATCAGACTCTCCTCCACTTTCACCAGCTTCAAAAGCAACCTGAAAACCCATTTCTTTAGGCTTGCCCATAAACCCTTTACTAAACTTCATACTTCCTCCACGACTGTCTCCCCCCCACCTCCTGTCTCTTTCCCCCTCCCTTTTAGATTGAACCCCCCGCGGAGGGGGTTCTCTCCCTCTGTCGGCCAATTGTCATTATCCCTTATCACGTACTCTTTTTACTTATGTAATGTATGTAACCCCCTCGAATGTACAGCGCCCTGAATCAATGCCTTTAAAAAAAAATAAAATAATAAAAATAATAATAAAAATGAAGGAGTCGTGTTTAGAACTACTTTTTGGGTATAAAAAGGTTTTTGAAGCTGTCTACACATATATTCCTTTCCCAAAAGAAGATTTTTTCACGGCACCACCCTTTTTCTTCTGAAATTTTTTTATTAGAGAAATAAAAACGGGGAAACGGGGACAATTACAAGCACTTCCAGCCTTTTAAAAAACATTTAGCTGCTGTAGCCGCTGTAGCCTACGGCCGTTTCGCGTCCTCCAACACATATATTCCTTTGTTGCTATTAGTGTAAAATTGCCAATTTATAACAATTGCAAAAAAGTATTGACTTTCAGGACAATGGTGACAGTATTTATGAAACTACTGGGGGAAAAGTTCTTGTGTTGCTGTGGGGAGTGGCAAAGGGAAAAGGGCCCTATGCAAGTAAACACTGTGTGAACTGCGCAGCATTTGTGCCATTAATGTGAGAGGTGAACATCAACAGATCGACATGCTACAATGGAGCAGCTCACTCCCAAAATTAACCAAGGGGCTATCAATTCTGAAAAAAAAATATTTTATAAACATACTGCCATGGGGGCCTCAATGGGGTCACACACTCTGGGAATAAAGTTGCATAAACAAAAATGCTTTAACTGTAATGCTGGAAAATTTTTACCTCACGATTGGCAAACTTGACTACTTAAATGAGTTACATTTTATTCTTCATCAAACAAATAGTCTCTAGTGTATCAGGTAAGGAACAGAGAAGATACACCCTGCAACCATTGCTGGAAGAACACAAGTTGGTATTGACAAATTTGCTGTCTGTGCAATGTTTTTGTGGGGATTCTTTTGGGCCAATCGTCATGTGGAAGGGCCCCCAGCCATCTGGGAAGAGCCTATCCTTGTAGATCATGTACACCCATATATGCTGACAGTTCCTTTGGGAAAGGGTAGATTTACGCATGTCAATGCGGGATTCCCAGCTAGAATGTCCAACATTGGTTGAAAGAGCATGACCAAGACTTCCAAGCACAATCCTGGCTCCCCAATTCAGATACAGTGACTGTCATTGATATTCCATATTTTAACATGAGTAATTCTAAATACATATACATTATCATAACCACCAGTTAATATCCAGAGTAACCGCTGTGTGAAGCACAGACAGTAGATAAACGAGCTGGGAGTGACTTAATAAGGTCCTGATAGGTTGTTACAGGTATTTGGAGCCATGTTGACTGCATTGATCCCACAGCTGCTGGAGGGCCCATGGGGGAGGATCCATAGAGTGAACACGACGATCAAGGTGGTACCACAGTTAATTTAAAAAGTCAGGCTCAACAGTTAACAACGCAAATTCCCACAAAAACAAAAATAGCTGTAGTTGAAAAACAAATTTTATTGAACATTGGGGCAAGTATGCTTTGGGGGTTTACAGCTCATAAAGGGCACCATAAACTTAGTATTGCAGCCCTTTATATTTCCTAAAAATTAAAGATTAAAACATTTAACACTCTCTCACTGGGGATGTTAACAAGCACGATCCCCCCCTTAAGACCTCCCAGGGCAATTAAATTTTCTCCATCTCCATCCTACTGCCCAAGAAAGGCCACAGTCCCTTTAAAAATATAGTAAAGACCAGCTTCAAAAGGTGAGTTGCTTTTATATAGATTTTTGGTTATCCACACACTTTTGGAAAAAGAACTGCAGTATATCACCAGGTGGATCTTACCTGCATTTCTCTGTGCACTCAGTTAAATTTAGTATAACAAGAATTACATTACAATTATTTAAGTGCAAATGAAATGAATACAATACCAATAGTCAGATTTAATACAATTGCCCTGCAGCAATCAATATCAATTTCTGAGTAAGGAACAGGTTCAACTGTGCAGAGATTAAAAATATTTTACCGGATTTTTTTGTACAATTTCTCATTCTATGACACTAATAACCTATCTCAGGAAAAATGTTGTATTTATATTGCCCAACAAAAATGGTTTTCCTTTTTAAGAAACTGGTTGATTTTTATGAAACCCATCAATCTGGGTCCAGTTTACTATTGGGAATAATTTTCTCTACAGAATATGCAATGTGTACAATTACATATAAACCTGTTGCATATATTTCACTTTAATGAATATTTTGACTAATGGATTTGTCAGATTCAAGCTATGCACAGGCTGTCTTTTAATTTATTTGCATTCTTTGAAATTGCAGCTATAAGTATAAATCTTGAAAAGATTTAGTACCAAAGTTGGATTTACTGTTCTGTATACTGCAATATGTATACTGTATGTTGTATTGAGATTGTATTACTGGATATGTTTGGGGGAAAAATATGTAATTGAGTAAATATCTGTCTTCAATATAACAAATAATTGTAAAGCGGGGGTAGAATATTTTTTAAAAAATTTTAATTTAAAAAAGAACTAACCTTTTAAAATTTTAAATTTAAAATTTAAAACAGAACAGGCTTAAATAAGCTGGAGGCCAGTGCTGAGAAATATCAAATGAAATTTGTTAAATATAAATGCAAGGTTATGCACTTTGTAAAAGACATTGGGTATAACTGCCACTAAAAATACGTGGAGACTTTGGTGGATAGTAAACTTTCCTTTAAATGTAATAAAATGGTCTGGACTTTTTTTTCAACAAAAATGTTGCCTGGCACAGGTGTAGAGAGTTAAAAACGTGGCTTTTCTTTGTAAATATTAAAAGCTAAACTATTTCCCTAAATTCTTCTGGTCAAAAATACTTTTTTATTTCACGCAGCTCCAAACAAATAGTACTGTAAGGCTTTACAACCTCCTACTGTGACTCAAACCTAGTATACAGGACATACTGATTCCCCCTTCAGTTCTGTTTTTCTTTCAGTTTCTCTCTGTGTCAATATACCACCAGTTGAGAATCTCTTATGCCAATAAATCCCTAATACTCCAGTGTCGGACTGAGGTGCCTGGGGCCCACCAGTGAAGTTGATTCTTTGGCCCCAATTTACAGCTACTGTACATGCTTGTACATACTGCAAATGCCTCTTGCTTTCTGCCTCTTTCTCTGTCTTTCTCTCTGAAAAGCAGATTCAGGAGTGCTAATTTCAGGGGCCCACCATACCCAGAAGCCCACCATTGGCAGGGGCCCAATGGGGAATGCCCCTTCTCCCCTGGTGGCCAGTCCATGTCTGACTCCCACTGGTCTAAGACTGCTTGAGAAGGGTGGCCCTATGCAAGAAATTATCTTTAGTTTACTCCTGTTGAGCTTTGTCCTCTCAACCCATTTCGCTCTGTGGTATAACAAAATTCCTCAGAGGAGATTTGTTGAAACATGCCTGAGTAGTGATTAGTGTTTCAGTTTGGATTTAGGTGGGCAAGTTCAACCTGATACAAATTTCGCCCAGAATGGTACAACCAATCACCAGCCTTTTTCCAGACAGGGCAATAAGAAGTGTAAGCAACCATTGAATTACATGCTTCCTTTTTCAGGGCTGAAAAAAGGCTGAGCAGGCTGAATTGGCCTTATGCAAAATTGAAAGTACAAAAACTATATGAGATACTGAAATAGACGAAATTAGGCCAATCCTTGCCCCCCCGTCCACCTGCACCTCAAAACATCTCAAGAAACCAATTTTTTCCACTGTAAACCCCTTGAAAACCCATTTTCTCTTATTCTTTCTCGTCTTGACTACTGTAACTCCTTGCTTTTCGGGCCCCTCTCTGTAAACTCTCCCCCCTTTAATCTTCCGAAAGCGCAGCCAATTTTCTTTCTTTCCAGCCGCTATACTGATGCCTCTACCCTGTGTCAGCACTGCACTGGGTGCATATTCAGTACAGAATACAACACAAAATAATCACTCTCACCCATAAAGCTCCCCACACGCTGCACCCCCAACATCTCCCCCCTTCACTCTGCTACCACTGTCTACCACCCACCCAGGCTCTCGCTCTGCTACGACCTAAGTTATACCCCTCACTCATCAAACCTCCCATGTCTCCAAGTTTTGCTTATTGCACCATTCTCTAACATTTTACCCAAAAGGATCAGGCACACTCACAACCCCTCACAGTTTTAATGCGCTCTGAAAACTCATCTTCTTAGAAAAAAGCCGCCCAAGATCCCAAACTTTACCCTCCAAATTTGTCACACATTCGCATTTCCCTGCCTTTGGCCCCCACACACTTACGTATATAATGTTATGGTTCGATGGCAGGTTCATCCACTTTTTTATTATACTCCCCCTATTTATGTAAACTGGCTGCCCATGTAAACCAAGCACTTGTCACCTTTGTTTCACCCATACCCCCTAATAGATTGTAAGTTTTTTCGAGCAGGACCCTCCCACCTCTGCTCATTTGTAAGTATTTTTTTTTATAATTAAGGGTCGGGTTATCTGTGCTTGACCCCTATATTGAAAAAGTGCTGGGAAATATTTGGCGCTATATAAAAAAGTTTTATTTATTTTTATTTTATCTGTAATGATGGGGACATAAAAAAATAAGCACTTTTGCAATTGGTTTGCGTAACCTAAAGCATTCAGTATTGCAGCAATTAGCTAATATGTGTGTTCTACACCTAAAATTGCAGCCTGGGGATCGGTCCATGCCCCCTTTGCAGTGGTGGGCTGCCTGTATTTGGTTAACCTTGGGTTGGGACACACCCCTTGTTCTATGATTGGCTGTCCTGTGCTTTTTGTGCTCACTCCCCCTTGAGCTGTGTGATACAGGCTGCCTGTGCTTCTCCCTGCTCCTCTCACAGTGACAGCTGTAATGTTAAGTGTCTGGGCAATTATTGAGTCTCTTTAGCTGCTAGATTCACTCCCTCAATCCATATAGCATAGCCTTATATACACTGCTCCCCTTCAACCTCCTGCTTGATAACAGAGGGGGGGGGGGTTGCAGTTTGCATTTCTCACATTTGTTTCATCACTTCAGGCTGTATTTATAACTGTTTATACCAATGCAGGTGTTCTGTTACAAGGGTTGCCTCTGGAGCCCGGGGGGGGGTTTCACACACGCCTCCAGGCATGAGAACGCATTGCAGGGTCTGGGGAGCTTGACATACACTCCCCCTACTGTTTAGTCAAAAAATGGATTGGAGGGAGCAGAAAAGGGGGGTGCTATGAGGTCACCGTTCCTCAGTGAGGGAAGATACGCCTACTGGGAGGAGAGACCCACCCCAGGGTTTGAAAATCTAAGCTCGTGACAGAGCTCAGATGAATGCAAAAGCCTGTAGTGAGAAAACCCCTTTAATCACGGTTAGTGCATTATCTGATTTCATGTCAGTTCCTGAAAAAGGTTAATAAAAGAAAAAAACGGATGCACTTTTGTATTTACTTCCATTTTAGTGCTGCCACTGACCTATTTATATGACCTCCTGATGGTCTCCTTACTTCCCTATCCCAATGGTTGGATTGTCATTGCTGCAGCCACTGATTGACTGTAGTTTCACATGTGATTGCCTAACATCAACTCTCAGAGCCGGTCACTTCCGAACAGTGATGTCAGGAATCAAGTGGCCTGTAGCCACTGCTGCCAATCAGCAGCTGCAGCAGTGATGGATTTGACTGCTAAGAGCAAGAAGTAAACAGAAGACTAGGGGACACTGAAACAG
This sequence comes from Phyllomedusa bahiana, assembly GCA_025379985.1. NCBI lineage: Eukaryota > Metazoa > Chordata > Amphibia > Anura > Hylidae > Phyllomedusa > Phyllomedusa bahiana. The sequence continues at coordinate 1,366 of JAODAL010077770.1, read as the reverse complement.
AGCTGAGGACAAAATAGATAGGTATATTTTCCTTTAAGTTGTCTTTAAAGTTATATTGAAATCTCTCATTACTTGCAGATAAGTTTCTTTTAATGTAAGAAACCAAGACAACAGGATGGCTGTGTATTTTATTCTTCACAGCTAGTTCATCATACACAAATTGTGCAGTGCCTTGGCTGAGAACAAGACTTTATCAAGCAACAAGCTGCTTGATAAAGTTTTGTTGTTATCTGAAACATCACACAGTTATTGTATGAAGAATAAAATAGCTGTGAAGAATAAAATATTCAGCTATGGAAATCCTGTTGCCCTGTACTCTTTTACTTGGCAATCATTCGCATTCTGGCTTGGACATAGGAGCATTGGTGCGGCATTTTTATCCTTTCTTTTGATTTGTTTCTTTAAATATGAAATATGGGTTTGAATTTCAAAATAACCTCTATCTGATCCTTTGTCCTTAAGTCTGCTTGGTCGATCTCCTGTTTAGATCATTTTAAATTATGGAAATTTCCCCACCATGATCATGTATTCTTCATAGCACAAGTTTTTTGAGTCAATAATGATTGGACCAAAAACATCTGAAGTGCAACATGACAGAACACCCAACCTCTCACCTTGATACGGCTCTGCTTCTTTTGACTATATTGACTACATAATGCGAGGTAACATATGCTAAAATATTGATTTCAATATTGTATGTCTGATGTGCTGATCAACACTTCCAGTATTCTGTACCAAATGTGATGATTGGCACAGCACATGCCCCCAAAATAATTTTAATATAGCTAACTAATAAAGGAAGTCTGAAACAAAGGGGTTCCCCATCTGACAGTTTCACAGAGCTCCAACTTCCTGTTCAAGTTGTGATTGGTTCTACAGCAGTGACTGACATTTCAGCTGTGCTAAATTTCCCAGTTGAGCCTGTTTAGAGGGACACAGATATTTGAGGGGTTTTAACAGCAAAGGGCATACAGCTACAGAGATTTAAGGGGTTTAATTTGTCGGGGAACAAAGAAAAACAAGCCCAGGTGCTGCTGATAAGACACAGCACGGAATGATGTCACTATTCCAGCCAGGACTGCTAAAGAAGAGAGAGGTGTTCGGTAACCTAGAAGCTTTGTGTAAACAGGAGGGAAAAGAACTGCTCAAGCTCTCAAATGAAGCAAAATCAGAACAGCGATATATTTGGAATAGTCTGCATTACCTTTGCCTACATGTTTGAAAACTAATCAATCTAAGGGAATAAAACCTTCTTTAAACATTATTTCCCCACAAAATAAATATGGCGATTATGAGATTAAACAAAAAAATCTTCTTTCTACATCATTTAAAAACAAGTGTTATTACCATTAACTTTCTGGGAATC
>JAODAL010077769.1:0-13152 GCA_025379985.1 Phyllomedusa bahiana | reverse complement strand
AGGAACCCGTTTCCCCCTGTTTACTGGGGGAAATGGGCTTGTATTTGGTGTTGGGCACTTTGGGTATGCGGGGATCCCAATAAAGGGAAATAGTAGGGGTTTTCCCCAAATATGCTGACCCGCCACCTTATACCCCCCTTTTGCCACCCCTTTTTTACCTCTACACTCAAATTTTTTCCCCACCTCCAGTTTTTTCTTACCCAGCTTTACCCCCTTTTTCCCTACCACCCTCTTTTTTTTTTTTCAGGATGTTGTTTGGGTTCTTTGATACGGGGAAGCGGGGGTGTCGTATTTTTTTTTTGGGTATTGGAGAATGCTTAGAAACCCACAAAGGAATAGTAAAACGTCCCAATGGGTTTGGGAAGCCAATGGTGCACACACTTAAACATATGGGGGCACGTAAAATCTTTTGTAGGGAATTGTAATTCTAGCAATCACTTCCCCTCTTATATAGCGGGTGAGGGGTTGTTTTTCAGTTTTTTTACACCGACAGTTTTCCCCTTTTGGAATTGCTGCTTTTTCTATGCTGGTGTAAACTGGTTTTTTTTTATGTGCTGTTATTACTAAGAGTTGCTCCCCTCAGGGAATAGGTGTGTGGTGATTGTTTATCATTTTTCTGCTTTTTTATGTGTCCCCCAAGTGGCACGAGTTTTTTTTTTCCTGCCTCTTGAACAATGCATATGGCCTTGGTTTCTGGATTTTAAAGGGGGGGTAGGGACAAGGATAAAGGGTGGGGAATTAAAATGGGCGTGTCAAAGGGGAAAGGTTTTTGGGGCTTTTAGGGGGAACAAACGGGGTAGTGGGTGACAATAGGGGAAAAAGGGGGTTGGGGTGAAAAGGAGGGAAAGAGTAGACAGGGTTTAACAGAAAAAAAGGGGGGAGGGGAATTTTTTGGGGTGGTAGCTGGAGAGGAGGTAAGAAAAAGGGTCTGGAAAAAAGGGGTTAATGGAAAAGGGTTGGGATTGGCCTGAGGCTTTAAGGGTGGTAAAGCCGGAAAATTACAGAGAAATGTTGTTGTAAAAAGGGATCAAGGGAAAAAAAAGGGTCAACAAAAAAGGGAAACAGAGTGTAAACACTGAGAGGGGGCAGCAGCCTTTTATTGCAAAACTCTTTTTTTAAACCCCATTTGAACCTTTTTTTCTCATGAGGGCCTCCCTCCCTGAAAGAAAGTCAAACCCTAAAGGGAAAAAGCTACCCTATTTCATCAGCGCTCCCTATATTCTCTATATTTTTATCCTCTCCATGCACTTTATTGCCACTTTTCAAATTTATCACCATATCTACCCTTTTTATTTTCTACACCCCTATCTTACCCCCCCCCCCCCCCTCTTTACCTTTTCCCCCTTTTTTTCCCACCCACCGTGAATTACCCAATCCCCTATTTTTTCTCCCTGCACCCTTTTTTAACCTCTCCTAATACCACATCTACCCTTTTTTTATTTTCTACCCCCTTTTCTAACCTGTTCACCCCCCCTGTTAACATCCAGCTGTTCCCCTCTTTCCCCCCCTTAAACCCCTGCCCACTATTTCCAAATGTTTTCTTTTTTCTGGGCCCTTTTTACCAAACCCCCTTTTGGGACCCCTCCCATACATTATCCCCCCATTTATCCTCCATTTTTTCCCGTGGTACCCCCTTCTACCCTTTGGGTTGTTCACCCCCCCAATGGGGGAAGTGAGCTGGGGTTTTTGACCGTCCCTAGACTGGGTTTGGTTTTTTCCCTACTGATGATGTTTATAGTTTCAAAGTTTGTAAGGCCCGAAAAAAAAACGAGACGTCCATTTCCCGTTTTAGCCCTTTTTTTGCTAAGGGTTTTATCCAAGGAAAAGGGAAAAAACCCCAATGAGGAGAAAACCCCGATTTTCCTCATTTTAGGGAAAAATTCCTTCCCGAAATCCAATCTGGCAATCGGGGAAAAAACCCTGGGTCAATGATCCCTTTTCCAGAATCCTAGACATATAAACTTGTTTATTATTATTTCTCCGAAATGCATCCAAAAACCCCCTTTAACTCTGTTAATGAATTCACCATGACAAGTTCCCCTGGAAAAGAGTTCCCCCAGTCTCACTGCTCTTACAGTAAAGAAAACCCTTTTTTATGTTCAGTAGAAAATTTTTGTTCCCAAAAACGTAGAGGATGCCCCCTTTTTTTCTAGATTCATTTCCCGGGGGGATAAAAAAATCTTGGGAAAAGTCTCTATTTGACCTTTGATGTATTTTTAAAAAAATTTATTAAAGTCCCCCCGAAGCCGTTTTTTTCTCTAAACTAAAAAAAACCCTAATCTTGCTAATCTTTTCTGGGGCTGTAGTCCACCCCGTCCTTTTATTATTTTTGTTTCCCGCCTTTGTAACTGTACAAGCTCTACAATGTCTTTCCCTGGTTTGGCAACTGGGTGCCCAAAACTGAGTTCACTATATTCCATGTTGTGGGGTCTAGTTACCAGTGACTTGTCTATAATGGGAAAAGAATAATGGGTACTCTATCATGTGGCCCCTCTAACCGCCCCTTCAAAATGAGCAACCCCATGGAATCCTATTTGGGGCCCTTGGCAGCTGCAGTCTCTCGGACAAACTTGGCTGCTACAAATTAAAGTTTACACTGTCCCACACCATGATTCCCAAGTCCCCTTCTCTATGTCACTTTTAACCAGCCTTTGTTTTCCTTTTCCCATTAACATTGTATGTCATGTTAATGTGATTTGTTCCTCCCATTTTGGGGTCCAATAACCATTCTGCATTTATCTGTGTTTAAACCTCATCTGCCCATTTTCCCCTGGGCCCCAGGAGCCTCCAACTCCAATCCAGATCCCTTTGGTGTAAAAATAACACAATTATCCTCTAATTGGGTGTTTGATTACTTTAACAGAGGCTTTTGTAATCGTCTGCCCAAAGATCCGATATTCCTAAACTGTGGGCAAGTCACCCATGTGTAAAAGATCGTTAATGAAAAATGTTTGAAAGAGGATGAAGGTTGTCCCAATACTGACCCCTTGGTGGGTACCTCCACTAGTGTAACAGCAAATCCAGGTCAGAGTATGTTAAACCTGTTAAAATTACCTACCCTTTGTTTTCTAAATAATCAGTGGGGGAGCCCAGTTGCCCTTACCCACTTGGCGCACAACGTTTTTCCTCCCCCAGTCCCCCCCAAGCATTCCCCTCATTTATACACTTACCGAGAACCTTTGTGTTGTGGCACCGTTAAAAATCAATAGGGCTTTAGAAAAAATCTAGAATAATAAATGAACATCCCAGGTGCTCACACGTCCGAAATCCAGTCCCTTCCCTAGCAACTGAACTTCCTCATAGAAGCTGGATGAGATTTAGTCTGGACAGGACCGATCCTTCATAAAACCCCATGGCTGTGAACGGCGTGTAATACATTTATTTTTTCAGTGAGAGATACTTCCCAGGATTAGCAAAAAATCTCTGTAGAAAAGCCTTCAAACATTTTAACAATACAAACAGAGGTCCCAAACTTGAACCGCGGCCTATAGTTTCCTGGATCAAAACTATTTTTGACCCCTTTTTTTGAATATTGGCTACGTAGACATTTTTATTGAGCTATTGCCGCCAATTCCTTTGGGACATTAAACCCGTTTATTAGACAGTCCCCAGTAAATATTAAGAAATAGGGGGCCAATCTATTGGAATGGGTTGGGGGGGGGTAGTCCGCAATAGTAAATTGCAACTCCAACTAAAGCTAATTGGGTCATTTATCCACCCCATTTAAACCCTATGGGCTTATGCCCTGGCTAGCTTATGCTCTAACTTTCTATCACTGCCCCTTTTATATCAAACTACAGTAACACTTTTTCCCCACTGGTATAGTTTTAAAGCGCTTTGAAATTTCCTTTGGGCCGTGTCTATACTTTTAAATTTACATACAGGCGCCACAATTTGGGTTTTTAACCTGGGATACCTTCGAAACTTCTTAATGCTTCCCATGAGGGGATTTGGAACTCACGACCTCTGGGTTACAAAGAAGGTGCGTAAGCCCCTTAACTAACTAGGCCACGCTTGGCCCTCAAAGCAGATCTTAGCATTCCCTCCTTTTTTTGGGAGAGTTTTGGGAACCCTTTCTTATAAGATTTTTCTCACCATTCCTATTGAAAATAGGTGTTTATCAGCATAAGAAAGGGGACCCTGGGTGGCGCACCATGGCAACAGTGAAACAGTGCTTGGGTAATGTGGGGAGCCTTGGGTGAGTTCACTTTCATTTGGTCAAGCGCTTTGCAATGGTATTTTATATTTTTAGAAATTACAAATCCCCCGAACTTAAGACCCGTTTGGGAGACCAAAAAATGGCATCATCCTACAGTAGAGATCTGGAGTGGATACCTTAAGTGGGTAAAAGTTAACTGGGGACAATTGGGCTTTCCAATTAAAAGCAACGGTGAGCATACTCCCTTTGCTGTTCCTATAGGTGCAAAACGTCCACGAATCCCCAATTGGAAATCCTGTTGTGGTTTTTGTAAATAGAACATTAAAAGACATGGGGCCCCAAGAACTTCAAACATTCACATTCCCCCTGGTAACTAAGATAGTCTAAGTGGGGTTTAAGGTGGTTGGGCTTGGGAATTAAGATAAAAGGTTCTTAAGTACTTTTACACATATTGAGTCATGGGAAGTTCAAATACCCCAAATGCGGGGTTGTTGTCTTTTTTTTTAAATTTTCACATTCCCCTTACTTTTCATGGCCAGGTATCGTTTTTTTAAAATTTTGGGATTTTTAGGATTGTTCAGTATTAGAAAATAATGCCAAGAAGTCTGGGTCAGTAGGGCTTGGGAGCCCAATTTAAATCTCCTGATATAATTTTCCCCCTCGCATTTTGAAACAATCAGACCCCAATTCCCAAAAGCGCCATACCAGTTAGTAATGTAAAAGGATTGAATTGGTAAAGGTAAAAGATGGGTGTCCAACCGGATCCTCAGTGGATCTACAGGCGTAGGGGGAATCCAATGAGGCTTTGAGGAGACTGGGCTTGGGCAACAGGCCGGAAGGCAGATGCAGACTGGAAACAGGAGGCAGCAGAGAATGTCGACTGATCTCCGGGGCAAGGTCAGGAGAAGGCAACAGTTTGAGCGTATAACGTAGTATATCCAGAGTGTTGGCAGGGTAAAAACCGCAAAGGTGGAGGAACTAAACAAGGAAAAGCAAGTATTCGCAGCTAGAGAGGAACTGCACAGCAGGAGCTTAAACACCATACTCAAGCAATGGTGAATCAAGGCCTTGAAGGAGTTTAAATATATGCTGGCAACAGGAAAAAAAGATTGGGGGCAACCCAGCTGGATGACAAATAAACAACGGATCCCACCATCTTGGAGGACTAGAGGGCAAACTTAAAGGGCAAACAAACGAGTAAAAACAAGTTCCAAGGTAAATGGGGCAAGGAGATTCCTGACACATTAACTCCAACCAGCTCAACAGCGCCTCTGTGGGTGGACGATACCTGAAACTCGGTCCCTTTCCGGGTGTCATTTTGGATGAAAATTGTGGGGGTCCTTTAATCAGGTAATCCAGTCGAAGGAGCAGTTTGGAATGTTATACTCACTGGTTCCCCATGAAATTCCTCTTCCCCCGGGCCCATAAAAACCTTGCGGGGCCCCCAACTTAAAAAAATGAGGTAATTTGGTGGGTTAAAAAGCTGGTTTCCACATGAAAATTTCTCGATGTCCAGGGATTTGGGGCTTCCCATACAAACAAACTGGGTTTCCCCTTGGCCCATTCAATTTTCTACTGAGTGGGCAAATCCAAAGGAAAGGAGGAGAAAACAAATGGTTCCAGGAAAAGGGGAATTGGGGGGCACGGCAGGCCTTTTTAGCAAGAGACACATGAAAAAACAAGGGTGATGTTCAATAGATGGTGGGGAGTTTGAGATCCTGAAACCAGCTAACTTGTAGCGATTTTATTCCTGATGATCCTATAATGGCCCCGACAAACGTCTGGTCCCCCAGGTTTTTTTTGGATGGAAGGGAACTCTAAAGTTTTCAAATTTCTGGTGAGGAAAGCCATACTTTTTATCTCCCCACTACCTTGTATTAAAAGAAGGTTGTGGTCTGGGCCCCGCTAACGGATGGTTTTAATCCTTTGCCGATTACCCCCCCCCCCCCCCACCCCCTCCCCCCCCCCCCCCCCCCCCCCCCCCCCCCCCCCCCCCCCCCCCCCCCATACCCCCCCCCCCCCCCCCCCCCCCCCCCGCACCCCCCCCCCCCCTCCCCCCCCCCCCCCCCCCCCCCCCCCCCCCCCCCCCCCCACCCCCGCCCCCCCCCCCGCCCCCCCCCCCCCCCCCCCCCCCCCCCCCCCCCCCCCCCCCCCCCCCACCCCCCCCCCCCCCCCCCCCCCCTCCCCCCCCCCCCCCCCCCCCCCCCCCCCCCCCCGCCCCCCCCACCCTGCCCCCCCACACCACCCCCCCCCCCCTCCCACCCCCCCCCCCCCCCCCCCCCCCCCCCCCCCCCCCCCCCCCCCCCCCCCCCCCCCCCCCCCCCCCCCCCCCGCCCCCCCCCCCCCCCCCCCCACCCCACCCCCCCCCCCCCCCCCCCCCCCCCCCCCCACCCCCCCCCCCCCCCCCCCCCCCCCCCCCCCCCCCCCCACCCCCCCCCCCCCCCCCCCCCCCCCCCCCCCCCCCCCCCCCACCCCCCCCCCCCCCCCCCCCCCCCCCCCCCCCCACACCCCCCCCCCACCCCCACCCCCCCACCACCCCCCCCCCCCCCCCCCCACCCCCTCCCCCCCCCCCCCCCCCCCCCCCCCACCCCCCCCCCCCCCCACACCCAACACCCACCCCCCCCCCCCCCCGCCCCCCCCCCCGCCCCACCCCCCCCCCCCCCCCCTCCCCCCGCCCCGCCCCCCACCCCCCCCCCGCCCCCCCCCCCCCCCCCCCCCCCCCCCCCCCCCCACCCCCCCTTTTCTTGGATAATTTTCCCTTGGGAGCCCTCCCGTCTAGTGTTTCCTTTTAGTAGGCTGTAATTTTGCCTGAGTGAAAAAGCAAGGATTCCTGTTTCCGCAAGCAGCTGCAGGCTGGGAAATATGTGTGGGGAACAGCAAGGGAATTTATGGGGAAGAATATTTGGATGCGGATAACCACCAAATTTTGTCAAAGAAAAGGAAGTCTGGTTTGGTGAGGAAGAGCATTTTTGGGAAATTTATTTGTAACGAAAATTCGGCCACAGGAATGCAAGAATCAAACGCAGTCCATCCTTTTGGGTAAGGAGTGGGAAACAAATATAGCAATCGCAGGTTGAAACTGGTTTGGTCTTAGGGATCTGAATTTGGGTTGCCCGTTGGAGTCCCTGGGGTCCGTTAAGAATTGTGGGTGCAAAGGCGGTTTGATTAGATTAAATATCAATGTATAAGTGGGGCTTGAACAAAAACTCCCGCCAATAAATTTGGATGAGTTAAACTGCACCGCACCGATCCGAGACAACTTCCATCCGGAACACCATGTAAAAACGGAAACACATTTTGGAACTATGAGGTCAGGCCAGTTTTGTTTTCCTTGTCAGAGGGTAACCGGTAAACAGGATGAAAATGTGCAGCCTTGGTGAGTCCGGTGAACAACCAATACGAGAAATGGTATTCCCTTCCTACTCTACCCTGGAAGGTAGGGTAAAAGATCCTACGATAAAGGTCCATGGATATTAGAACGCACCAGGGGGGGCGAAGAGGGGACCGGGCAAATGGTTTTTGGTTAAACAAACCCGGTGGGGTGGAAGAACGTGGGAAGTTTTTGTGCCAAAATCCCTCGCACAGAAATGTCACAATGATGTTAAACATAACTTCCTTTACAAAATCCTTTTTAGAGAATTGGACCACCAAAAGCATCCGGGGAATAGAAAAATTTCCCATGGTGCGTCTTCTGGAAACTCCCTTCTGTGACCATGCAAATCTTCGGAAATATCATGGGCTAGCCTCATGAATCTTTCAGTCCTTTACGGTTTTCGGGTTATGTATATGCTTGGGCTGGCCCGTGGTCCCCCACATCTTTTTTTTTAAAGCAACCTAACTGTAAATAACCTCATCCAGGTGGTCGGGATAAGTCTAAAGTTGGTCCAGTGTCATAGGCTACTCTTTCTCTTTATACAAAGCAAGTCTTTAATTATGGATTACACCCCACAAAAACAATTAGACTCAGGAACGATGTTTCTTAAAAGCGAATAAGTAGGAGTTTGGGGAATTCATTGGGGAGAACATTTCTTGATAAGCAATTTGGCCGCCTTGCCATTACGGGAAAAATTCCCCGGGCCTGTACGAGATTACAAAAGTTGAATGAATTGAGAAAAATACTCGCATCGGAGGCTTGGGCGAGGAGAATAAGTATCACTTGGGCTGATCCTAAACGAATTCCCAGATTACGGTGGGGGATCAGTGAGTACAATTATTTGCCTTGTTGGGAGGTTCCCTGAAGATGAAATGGTTCCTGCCATTCCACTTTTTAATAAAAGCTGGTCAAACAATAGCTAACAGTTCTTTATTTCCCCACATCATAATTCCCCCTTCTTCAGCGGGGTGATAACACGTCGGGAAGAAAAAACGCGACAAGGAATGTAATAAAAGCTCTTGTCACTCCCGTTCTTTTTGGGGGAGACAGAATAGCCCCTAACAGCCACAGGTCCCCACTCTGAGCAATCTAACTTCCCCACAATGAAAAAAGCGATGTTTTCCTCTGGGTCAGAAATGGAAAACTAACACCGGGGCTGGGTCAGAAGTAAACTTGGGCTTTTAGGAGAGAGAAGGATTCCTTGTTGGGGCCTTGGGTTTGGGAGAACCAAGCAAGAAGCATTTCCTCTTCTTAAGTCAAACTGTTGTGAATTTTGCGGGAAGAATTATTTCCTGTAGAAATTCCTTGATGGGAAGCCGTCTATAGAAGGTTTGAAACGAAATACCTAAAATGAAAAAAACGTTTGGACATCCTTTTTATGTTTCCCTGGGGGTAAGGCCCAGTCCTAAATTTATATTTGGCTTTAATCCTTGCTGAAGAAGTCCCCCCCCCATGTTGTAAAGGACCATGGAGGTGAAATTATGTAACCAAGGAAATTGGATCTCGGTCCCTGGGGATGAAAATATGTCAACATTTTTCGATCTTAAATGTAAAAAAGTTGGTTCTCTCCTTAGCCCGACGTCCAGAATAAGGTGTTTATCACGTGTCTCTGGGTGTTCTTCCTTTTGAGTTGGAAGAAAATTCAAGGATATCAAATCCCAAGATAAATGGCTAGTTGAAAATTGGGGATCCAGGAGGTCTCTGAAGAATGATCATTGACGAGAATGTTGAAAGAGTGGGGGGCCAAGGGAGCATTTACAAAGGCCCAAAAGGGCATCACGCAATAATTATCCAATAGTTGTCGCATAACCGTGGGAACCTATAAGGCAGTTTTTTCCCATTCAATCTCCAAGATCTTGATTCGGAAAAGACTCAAGTTTATAGCGCCTCGTAATCTAAATTATGAGAAAAGATCCTTTTTCCAACAATGGTCGCACTCCTCCTTCCAGTAGCTCAGGGTGGATCAGTTTGTGTAGAAGGATAACGTTGTTATTTGGATGGTAATGTTTGGGGGTTAAGTTCTCTGTAGGTCAAGATGGCAAGGCTATCCTTAAAGGGAACCGTCCTTTCCATTTCTTTAACAAAGAAAATATGGGAGCCCGGCCCGCTGGGTGGGGAGGAAGAATGGGGCAGGGTGGATGAAAACCCCTTTTGGCCCAGATTTTCTTTCCCTATGGGTTAGTCCTTGAGGTGGCTTATTTAATTCAGGGAAAAAAAACCTGCCAAGTGGGTTAAGATGTTTTCCAAAAAGGGTATAGGTGCACCTGGGGAAGCAAGTCTATGGGGCCAAAATCATAGGGTTCGGTGGGGGGGGGGTGAGGGTGGGGAGGCTTGTCTGCATTCTGTTTGCTAATCTGGCAGAATGTACGCAAAAATTCCCCCTGTAATTGCCCCGAGGGTAGCCTCCCGTAAACATTTTTTATTATCTTTGAGGCTGGGTACCTTCGGGAACCTTTGGGATTCAGAGTTGAAGTGGGAGCTTGAGGGAAGGGCAATCCTTCCGCTGGGAAAGCTTATTCTCCTTGTTTCCCAGTTTGAATAAGCTGGGGTTCTGTGCTGTGGTAAGCCAGGGTAGGCCCCTAGGATGACAGGGGAAGTGGTATGGGCGGGAAGAAGATCAATAGGAAAAAGACAAGGACTTTCACGTATGGATAGGAGGGGAATATTCATAGATGATCCTCAAGTGTGGGTTCCTGTCCCTTCTTGGTCCCCCCACTGGGGCTCCTGAGTTTCAGTGGGGAATCCATCTACTGTTACCTCCATAACCACGGGTTTGGAGAGTTTTTTTCTGTCTGAAATGTAAACCCCTGTGGGCGTCCTGGCCGCAAAGACAGGTCCCATGAAAATTGGCCACTTGGCTCCCCCCCGAGTCTAAAACCCTAATAAGCTGGAGGTAGATACCCCATTTGAAGAAAGTTGTAAACCCGTTAAACCTTTGAAATGGGGAAAGGAAGTAAATGAGAGTCTTTGGTTTTTCTTTATCTTAATATGAGGTGCCCACCGATAGAGAATGGAAATGGATTAAAATAATAATAATAATAATATCTTTATTTAAAGTTTTATATAGCGCCAACATATTTGCCGCAGCACTTGTTTACAATATAGATGGGGAATAAGCCTCCACAGAAAACCAGAACGCATTTTACATTATAAAAGCTACATACTAATCAGACACAACGAGGTGTGAGGGCCCTGCTCCGCGAAGAGCTTAAACATCTGTTAGGTGTGGTATTGGTGAAACAAAGGGTGACAAAGTGCTGTGGGTTTTACAATGGCGGACCAGCCATGTTTAACATTAAAAATATGGGTCTTATACATAAAAATGTGAATATGAAACCTGGGCCATCCAAACCATAACATCTAAAATAATACAGATTAAAGTTGGGCCAGTGGGTGCCAAAGTGGCAGGAAGTTGGACTGAATCTATCTGGGTGGGAACAGAATTTGGGGTGGGTTTGGGAACAATTATGGGACATCTTTGATAGGCTTTGGGTCTCTAAAGAAGATGAGTTTGTTCCTAGAGGGCACACTTTAAAAACTGGGATGGGAGGGTTTAGGTGAAAAATGGGTGGGGGGGCCTGATCACAGATGGGGTCTAAACATGTTTTTTTCCCAGATGAAAAACTGGGTGGCAGGAACGTGCAAAAACTTTGGAGACGAGCAATGGGAGGTTTCCGGAAATGAGGGAGGTGTGGTAAAAGTTCCCTTAGATCAGTAAGGCAGAGTGCGGATGAATGAGCGGTTAGGGTGGTAAGACCGAGATAAGGGAGGAGATGTATGTGGGGGGTGCAGCCACTTGAGTGGAGAGCCTTATGTGGTGGAGAGTGGGATGATTTTTCAGATAAGTCCCCTGTTTTCTCATTGGAAAGCAATTGGGATATCTTCATCTGAGCTGTCCGGGGGTCCATAAATGGGCTTGCCACCAGTCTTCCCATTGGAACGGCTAGGGCAGTTGATAAGGAGGAAGATGGGGTAAGGGACCTTTTCCACAATAGAAGCAAAGACTTTTCCCCGGAAAGCCTGGTGCTCCCCTTCTTTCTCTGAGCTCCTCACGTTTTTAACTAATGGAATAACACCTTGCCCAAAAATAGGCCTCAATTCCATGGCTCTCTGCGGATCTTCCCTTGGTGGGTTCCCCCTTTAGGAAATCTGGCCAAGGGACTGGCCAAAGGGACTTGCCTTAGTAAAAATCAAAAAATTTAGAGAGTACCCCGAGCCCCCCACGCGCCCCCAGCCCAACCCGTCCCCTCGGGCCCAACCCTCTCCTGGGGTCTCGTCGAGGTTCGTCAAGAACAGTCGGTAAATCGAGTTCCGGATGGCAGTGAATAATGGAAGGCATCCCAAACCCTGAAGGGGCCTCTGTCACGGGGCCAAGGTTCATCTTTTACTGCGCGCTTGGCGTAAGGTCTTTTTAAAAAAAAATTTTTCCCTTTTCCAACCCCCCCCCCCCCCCCCCCCCCCCCCCCCCCCCCAAAAAAAAAAACACCACCCCCCCAAAAACCCAAGGGGGGGCCCCCCCCCCAAAAAACCCCCCCCCCCCCTTTCCCCCCCCCCGGGATTTTTTTCCCCCCCCCAAAAATAAAATTGGTTTTATTAATATATTTTTTTTGAAAAATTTTTTCTTTTTTAATTAAAATTGGGGTTCCCCCCCAAAAGGGAAAAAATTCCCCTTTGAATTTTGGGGGGGTTTTTAAAAAATTGGAGGTCCAACCCTTTGGGAAAAAGGGGAAAAAATTTTTGGGGGTTTTTTGGGGCCTTTTTTCCCTGTTTCCCCAGGTTTTTTTTAAAAAAGGTTTTGCTTCAATTGCCCCCTTTTTTTCCCCGGGGTTTTTTTTGGGAAAAAAGTTTTTGTTGGTGAAACGGCTTTGAATCCCCTTTGGTTTTTTATTTCCCCGGTTTTGGGTTTCCCGGGGGTTCCCTTTTCATTTGGGTTTCTTTTCCCTAATCTTTTCCCCCCGGGCTTTTCCCGGGCCCCGGGTACTTTAGGACATTTAATTTCCGAAAAAAAAAAACCCCTTACCCCCTCCGGTTTCCTTTTGGAGGGACTTTTGCCCTTTTTGGGAAAACAGGGGGCCTTAGGGCAAAAATTTTTTTTTTCCAAAACCCCCCGCCCTTTTCCTAAAAAAGGAAATTTTCGCTTTAGCATTTTTTTGGTTGTCGTCAAACATTGGCCCCCCCGGGGCTTGGAACCCCCCCAAAAAATTGGGGCCGGTTCCCCCCCAAAAAAGGGGGTCCCCCAAAGGTTTGCCCCGGTCTCCCCATGGCCTCAACCGGCTTTTAAAAAACTCCAGGTTTGCCCCAAAAAAATTTTTGGGGCCCCTTTTTATTCCCGGGAAATTTTTCCCCGGGATAAATTTGGAGGGGGCAAAATTGGGGTTTAACCGGGAAAAAGGCCCCCGGGGGGAAATTATTTTTCCCCCTTATGCGGAAAAATTGTATGGGGTGGCCCACCGGGGTTTTTGGGGGCCCCCCCGGCCCCCAAATAAGGGGGACTTTTTTTCCCGCCCTCTGGCCAAGTGTTTGGGAAAGGGGGCTTGGGGGTTATAAAAACCCAATTTGTAAATTTCTTTTTTTTTTAAGGGTTAAAATTCCTGGGGGGGATTTTAAAACCCCGGCAAGG
>JAODAL010077768.1:0-13152 GCA_025379985.1 Phyllomedusa bahiana | reverse complement strand
AAAAAAAAACCCCGCATCTTACAGAAAAGGGAACACAGCCTGGAAAAGCGTCACACTAGTTGTTCTGCCCTCACAAGGGGGGCATAACCTATGGGGAATTTTTTCTCTTAACCCTAGTAACACTTAAATCGACGAGGGCAGGCACATTCATTTTAAAGGCCCCTGAAAGGGCCCCTTTTTGTGAGTGGATTATGCACCAAAAAGTGGCAATAAATGTGTATGCCCAAGATGTGTGTCCTATGAAATTGGGAAGGATTGCTTTTACGTTTCACAACCCATTTTGCCACACCACATTCCCAAGTGTGGGCGCGCCCCGAAAATTTGGCACATACAAAAGTGTTGGGTTGGCATTGTTTTGGGCAGACTTTGGCATTGACTGTTCATACCCCCCGAAAGGGCTACGACGGGCTTAGGCTCAATATATGCCAGAAAACTGGTGCGGGCCCCTTCAACAGGTCGACCAGGGTCTAGCCTTGGCTGTGTTAGGGTAACACACGGGGCGCCCTACACAGGTTTTTAACAGACAGCCCGGGGTCTTTAGGTTTCCGGGTGAACTGTAAGAATTCCTCAGGCCATACATTACACTTTTTAAAAACTAATCATGAGGGCCCCTTAACTGAAATCAAAACTAGTGAAAAAGGGGGGACATTTTAAAAAGGGTTGTCTCACTACATTGACTCAACTCCCCTCAGTCCGTTTTCTTGGTTTTTTATTTTGAATTCAAGGTTTTTTTACTGACTTTCCCCAGGCTGCGTAGAAGCCAGGTCTGATTAAGCGACCAGCAGGCCAGCCTATCAGGAAGGGTTGAACAGGTCTGAGTTATTTGACCAGTGCTGCAGCCTATCAGGGAAATGAACAGGTCTGTGCTAATGGGCCCGTGCTGGCAGCCTATCAGGGAGGATTACAGGTCCGTACATACGACCACGCTGGCAAAAATCAGGAGAGATCAAAAGGTCTGAACAAGTCCGTGCTGGAGCCCATAGGGGAAGAAAAACAGGTCTGTAGCTATAGCAACCAGCGCTGGGGAGCCTTCAGGAGAGTTTTAACAGGTGTGTAGCTAAGTACCGTCTGGCAGCCCTTTAGGAGAGATCAAAAAGGTCTGTAGCTAAGCAACCAGCGCGGGGCCCCACAAGGGGAGATGGAGAGGTCTTTTTCATAGAGACAAGTGCTGGGAGCCTATCAGGAGAATCAAAAAGGTCTGTGCTATGCAACCATGCTGGGGACCTATCGGAGAGATTGAAAAGGTCGTACTATAGCGAAAGCGCTTTCAGCCTTCAAAAAATTGAACAGGTCTTTTTGCTATAGCAACCAGGCGGGGAAAAATTAGGGGATCAAACAGGTTTTACTATAGTGACCTGGGAGCGATGCACCCCTACAAGAGGGGATATCTAGGAATAGGTTGGACACTGTTAAGGGGCACATATTGAAAGGACTTGTTTTTTGCAAGATCTTTTTAAAATAAAATCAGCGATCCCCGTGCGAGACAACCCCTTTCAAAAGCAAAGAAAAAAACAAAGGACTTGGGTTTTAAAAAAAAAGGGATTTTTTTCAGAACATTGATACTTGGGAAGGTATGGTGTTAGGCGTAGCACAAAAAAAGGGGGGAGGTGCACATAACAGAACAGCATGAAAGAGGAAGAAAGGGGGAAATTCACACAGGGTTTAAATAGGAAGGAAACATACACTAGGCAGTATCAGGGGGAGAATCACTCAGGGTTGTACAAGTGAGAGAGAAAACAGAGCACACACTGCAAACTCTAGACTGTAATACACAGACTTTCCAAAACCACGTGTGTTACAGGGAGGACACCCCCACAGAGAATATTGACTACTGAAATCATTTTTTGCTGTGTAACAGGTCACTATAGGTTAAAGGGGTTTATAGGAAAAGTAAAATTCCCACCTCCTTCTGTGTTGTTTTTTTTCTCTTTTGCCTCCTTTTTCACTGTCATAAGATCAAAAACGTCCCGGTTTGTGAGGGTCAGTAGTTAAAGCATTAAATATTTTGAATGATGTTAGTACCTACAGACGTTTACCCTCCGACACTACTTCGCTTTTTAAGAATAAATTAAAACATCTAATTCAGGAAGGTATTGACCTAGGTATTCTTAGTGACAAACAAGCTAATTTTTTACTATAACTATACTATACTATACTACTATAACAGCAATATTTCATGGGTTACCTAAAATCCATAAATCCACCACCTTGCCTCCTTTGCGCCCTATCATTTCTGAAATTGGATCTTTAACCCCCTAAGCCGAACGCCTGAAAAGTAGTTAATGACCAGAAATTTTTTTTTTACTTTTTGCCTCTTTTCCTTTCAACAGTTGTAACTTTTTTATTTTTCAGTGACGCAGTTGGATGAGGCCTCGTTTTATTCGAGACGAGTTGTACTTTATGGGGGAATAGTATAAGTTCACTTATAAATAATTGGAGAATTTTTTTTCAATTTTTTTTTTATTTTGTTTTTTACACCATTCACATTTCACACTTAATAACTTGTTAGATTAATTCTACAAGTTATTACGGTCGTGTGGATACCTAATATGTGTAGGGTTTTTTTTTTTGTGTGTGTGTGTGTAATGTATGCGCTATTATTTTTTTATTACATATTTATTTTTATTTTATTGTTTATTTTTTATTTATTTTTATTTATTTTACACTTTTTATGTTTCTTACTTTTTTTTAAAATTACACTTAGTAATGTATTAGCATATTCATATATGCTAATACATTGTAATCTGTGTCAGTCTGACACAGGCAGTGATCAGGGCAGCTCACAGTCTGCTCTGATCACTGGCTTGTCACACAGACAGTGCTGGAGCTACTCTAGGTCCCCAGGGCTGACTGTGCAGCCGCTCCCCGGGCTCTTTCGGGTCACGGGGAGTCCCGATCACCCAACAGAGCCGAGAAACCCTTAGATTGCGCTGCGGTGACGAACTATGGCAATCAAAGGGTTAAAGCACCGGGGAGCGGAGGTTTCCCTCGCTCCCCGGTGCTTGCAGGAGCTGCGCTGGGATCAGGGCTCTGCAGTACAGCTCCAATCTCAGCGCTGCTGCGGCGCCCGGAGCCGCAAACTCCGATGTCTGCAGCGACCTTAAAAGACGGTGGGCAGTCGTTAAGGAGTTAAATGAGAGATGCTGTGAATGGATTGATTTACTCTTACGACCCTTATTCACTCGAACTCCGGGTTATATCAGAGAGAGTAAAAAAGTGCTTAAAATTTTTAATGACTTTCAATTGAGTTCCATACATCGATGGATCACTTGTGACGCATCGTCACTTTATTCTAGTCTTCCTCATGATAAGAGCTCGGTAGCTTTGGCTTATCATTTGCACAAATTTAGTCAGTCTTCTGAAGAGTTGATGGAATATATCATTGATATTGTGTTGTATCTTTTGAAGCACAATTTTTTTCAGTTCAATGGACAGTTTTTTTTTCTCCAAACATGTGGTGCGCAAATAGGGGCGAAATTGGCGAACCTTTTCATGTCTTGGTGGGAATCTAGATATATTTACTCCACTGATAATCCTTTTTTTGGGTTCCATACATTGGTACGGCCGATTTATAGATGATATCCTCATTGTCTGGGATGGGGAGGAGTCCAAAATATTGGACTTCTTGTCCTCCTTAATGGCAATGAGGATAATCTTCAGTTTACATATACTACTCTTATGGATCATATATCTTTTTTGGATATGTCTCTGTCTGGTGATCTTTGTACTCATAAGGTTGTTACCTCATTGTAGAAAAGTAATGAACCAGCTTTTGGCACTCTCTTCAGGTCAGACAATAGGATAGGGCTTCTTTAAAAGCATTCTTCTTTATTAACCCATAAAAATAAAAAAATTTGCATGGCAAACAAGTATCCGTCTGATAGCCCAGGGATTAAGGGTCACGTGACCCGAAACGCGTCGGTCTAACTACTTGCAGGACCTGCCTGCTCTGTGTGTCTCTCGTTTGTCTATTAGACGGATACTTTGTTTGCCATGCATTGTTTTATTTCTATGGATTAATAAAGAATAATGCTTTTAAAGAAGCCCTATCCTATTGTCTGACCTGAAGAGAGTGCCAAAAGCTGGTTCATTACTTTTCTACGTGCTGACAAGTCCTCGATCGACTCATACCGGTGGACTACATTCTGCTGAACGCTGCATGAGGTGAGCTGTTTTTCTTTGGATTTGGTTTTTTACCTCATTATATCGAAAAGAAACAGCGGGTAATTCCATATTCCATGCCCATAAATCATCATCCTAAATCCACTATAAGGGGATGTTACATGGCGTAATTTCGGTGCTCATTTTGCCGAAATTACGGTAATCCACAGCTCTCATAGAGAACTATGGATTATGTCTCATCCCCCCGCGTGATCGTATTGTATGCGCGGGGAGATAAGTGACATGTCAGTTACTTGCGGTGAATACACGCTGCAGTAATGAGTGTCAATGAGGCCAGAAGGGTGCCCCCCGCCCTCCCCCCGTGCCGCTGGACTAGGGCGCGAGTTACCACGAGCTCCCGAAACACACAATGTACTGCAGCGCGTACTGTACGCGCTGCAGTACATCGTGTGAACATGCCCTTAGGGTATGTTCACACAGCTTTTTTGGGGGGCACATTTTCGCCACCTATTTTGCAGCATACTGCGCTTAATATGCGGGGAAATGCGCCCCATAATTGCGGTAATCGGCTCTCATAGAGAACTATGGGTGGCGCCTCATCCCCCTGCACGTACAATACCATCGATGTCACTTATTCGCGCCGCTTATGTGCCGCGAGCAATGCATGTCTATGGGGCCGGCGGAGGGCCGCCCCCCGCGCAGCGTATGCGCTGATTAGCGCGAGCACCTAAAACACACGATGTATTGCGGCGTGTGCTGTACGCACCGGAATACATTGTGTGAACATGCCCTTAAAAGGACACCAATTGGTGAATTCACCAGAATTAAACGTGCTTGTTCTATTTCAGACTCCTGTGAGAATCTATTGAGTCAGTCTAGAAGTAGACTTTCTAATAAGAAATATCCTAATTGGATGCTTGACAGAGCTTCTAATATTGTGTCCAATAGATCTAGGACAGATTTAAAGGGGTTTTGCCACGATCTCATTTCATACCTCCTGCATCCATGACTCAGAAGGATGACATCACCATGCCTTTACCCTCTCTAGTGAAAGAAAGGTCTGTTTATGTATGGAGCTGCGAGTAGCTACAATGTAGCTCAGTGGTCAATGTTTTACCTCACAGCACAAGGGTCCTAGGTTCAAATCCCTGTAGAAACCAAACCTGTGGATTTTTTTTTCCCCTTTTTCAATGCAAGCCTCATTGAGGTTTCTTTTTTTTTATTTATTTTCACGTCGACAAATGACAGCACCCTTTGGTTGAACACCGCTCAGCATTAGTAGTGTTGATTACTAAGGAGTCAGAGGGGGGGTGTAGATGACAGCACCTGAGGTTGAACACTCCTCGCAGTGATGTATGTGATTTTAAAGGGATACAGAGGGACGGGAGTAAATAAAAAGCAAATTGGGGGGTTTAACACTCGCTCAGCAGTGAGTGTTGTGATTACTAAGGATACAGAGGACGGGGGGTAAATGACACACCTGGGGTTGAAAAACTTGCTCAGCATGAGTGTGTGTGATTAGTAAGGAGTACAGAGGGCAGAAAAGAATGACACACCTGGGGGTTGAACACTTGCCACAGTGAGTGTATTGATTTTCTAGGGATAAAAAGGACGGGAGTAGAAAAACGATCTGGGGTTGAACACTCCCAGCGTGGTGTGTTGGATTACTAAGGAGTACAAAAGGGAGGGAGTAGAATGAAGTACCTGGGGTTCAAACCCCTCGTTCAGCCAAGTGATGTGTGTGATTACTAAGAGTACAGAGGATGAGGGTATAACTGACAGCACCTGGGGTTTAACACTCGCTTTAGGCAAATGAGTGTGTTAATTACTAGGGTACAGAGGACGGGAGTAGAATAACAGCATTGGGTTGAACACTCGTTCAGCAGGTGAGTGTGGGGTGATTACTAAGGATTTCAGAGGACAGGAGTAGAAAGACAAACACCTGGGGTTGAATACTCGCTCAGCAGTGAGTGTGTGTGATTACTAAGGAGTACAGGTGAAGAATGTCACCAGCGGGGTGTGTAGGGATCTCGTTGGCTGCTGAAATCACATGACCTCGTTTTATCTATGTCACTGTAGTTAATGATCGCCGCCATTAGCATCTATACAGCAAACAGAATGGATAGCTGTCTCTCTGCTCAGCTTTTTTAAAAGCTGGTAGAGATTATTTCCCAGTGTTTTTACAACTGATAAGATCTTTGATAAAGTAGTTAGCTCAGGGTACAGCAAGATTACAGAATTTTAGTTAGTATTAGGGAATTTGGAAACATTCCGGTGCTCTAAACACACAGCTGCGGGGGGCGGGGGACGTTCCTTTCAATCCTGCATCAAAAATTTTTCTCCTCCAAGCCACTGTAAAATAGCACCAAATTTTATTTTCGTACCAACATCCCCACAGCCTAAGTTCGGGTTCCCTTTTTGTGGGTGCACGTCATATTTTATCCCATATTTTTTTTCCCCCAACCCTTTTAAAAAAAGCACCAATGTTATTTCTCTTTTGCTAACGGAACTACAGTTATTTTAAAGGGTGTCACTTTTCTTGTGGGGTACGTCTACATTTATATTCTCATATTTCTATCTCAAACAACGGTGAAATAGCACCCAATTTTATTCGCGTTCTAGCGGCCCACAACAAATTTTTTGACAAGTTGTTTTTGGTCCCTGGTGCAAAAAGGCTATGGTTTTCCTGCCGTTCCCAAAGGTAAATTTTCCAAAACCGTGGAAAGGGGCCCCTTTGACTGCTACCGCGGCCCCCTGGGCTACGCGCGTTTCCCATTTTTCGATTAGCCATTAAAATAATGAATTATTTAAAACCTTGAAAAATTTTTTTCTGTAACTCTTGTAGCCCAATTGTCTTGATTAAGATGTAGCACGTATCCAGTTTACTGTTGTGGATGTTAATTCCAGCTTCACCATAGACTTTAATGGGAATCGGAGATTAATCACAATTGAAGATCGACAATAGGAGAGATGATTCCACAAAATCTGGAATCGACTCGAATCAGATTATTGGCCGAATCGCTCATCACTACTCAGTAGTTCCCCACCAGCTCGTTCCTACAAATCCCAGAATCCATTGCATTTACAATATAGGACTTCTCTGCACCTGCACCTTCTCTGCACCTGCCCCTTAATTTTGATTCTAAGACATGTACACCTCATAGCCCTGCATCTCTGCTCCACTTCACTTCCTGCTTTTCTGCAGCAGGCTGTGTGTAGGTTACAGCTATCCCATCATTGTAACTGATTGCTGTGGGGAATGTGACATCACCCGGCTTTCCTGTACACTGGTTAGCCTATCTAGCGTCCAAGAAAAGTGGGTGATGTCACATTCCCCACAGCAATCAGTTTTTGATCATGGGAAAGCTATGTGCCTGCTGCAGGGGTTGTGACATCCTCTCTGCACCCAGTGATGTCAGGGCAGTGTCTCATGATCAGTAGGCAGGCTTTTTTCTGATTGCTGCTGGATGATCTCAGAGGTCCTAATGCACATTCAGCCAATCAAATAATACAAATCTTCTGACCAGGTGAAAAGTTTTATTTAGCAAAAAGACCTCTTGTCCCATCAGAAGAGGTAAATGCAGCGCACAATAATGAAGTTACCTAGGTCGACATGTCCCACTAGGGCTGCACCATTTTTTTGTGTATTTTTCTCAAAAAAAACTGTTGACGCCCTATTCTCTATATAAATGAACTGTAGTTCACTAAAACTAGGGGCATTATATGCCAGGCATGACACATTTAAATGCTCCTAAAGTAGGCGGATCCAATATGCTAGCAATGATATGCTATGCATCTAAGTTACGCTATGCGCCTAAATTAGGAGCATCAATTATACTATGCAAGGTACCAGACGCCATATTTTTGATAGGTTCATTCATTCAGACGCACTATACACTCAGGTGCCCCTAGACTCTAGCAGCAAGCAGTGATGAGTCTCTACGTACACAGTTATCACTGTATGTCTCCACAGATCTGTATTTGAATGATTACATTCCTGTTAGCACCTCTGTTCACATAGTGACTGATGAGTCACTGTATGCATCCAGATCTTTGTCTACTCATGTCACTTCCACTACAGGGGAGTGTATCTGAGCTGAGCTTGACTTCGAAGCATATTCATTGAGTGATAGCTAAACATCCACTGAGGCCATGTGATCAATGGACGTCACATGATATGCAGGAAGTAGGGAGTATAGGGTTCTCTATCTGGTTTTGCGAAGCAGAACAGATACAAATTTTTAATGAGTATCAATTATAAAGTTCAGTATAATTAAGTTGTGAGCTCTATAACAAATTAAAAGATCCCGGTGAACCCCTTTAAGACTCCATTGCACAGAATACTCTTGTACGGTTAAAGAGCTTCAGTCTAACAAGTAACGTGAGACAAGTTGATCTTGGTTTGACTCTTGCAGGCGTCTTTGAATCTGTCAGACTTACTGATTTGCTCCCGCTGAGGCGACTGGAGAATTTTAAGCTTTTAACCCAATGTAAATGTGTGTATTGAGTTTTTATGTAGTAAAATGTCCCCAAAAGCGAAGCCGGAAAAAAAATTGATCGGGAAAAGCAGCTTTTCAGGGCCCCGGGCAAACAAACGGGGGTTTCCCCTAGGGCTCCTTTCTTTAAAATTCTGCCTAAGACAAAGGGGCCCAATTATGGGAGGGGAAGATCGTTGGGAAAAATAGGAATCTGCCGAGAAAATGAAATGAATGTGAAATGTGGATTCCCATGATGACCCGGGATTTCCCTAAACCGGGGATCTTTTTACCCTGCAAAGCTCATTACCAAGACGCGGAGCCAGATGAGATAGAGAAACAAAGACAGCGGCAGATATCAGTGTAGAAATGTAAGCGAGAACATGCCGCTATAACCTGGACCTCCGTATATATTGTATGGAGCAGCTGCTATAACCTGGGGATCTCCTGTAAAGGATATGGAGCATGGGATAACCTGGGGATGTCCTGATATAGTGATAGGAGCGTTGGTATAACCGGGGTCTCCTGATATAATAATGTAATGCCCTATAACCTGGGATCTCCTTATAAGTGATATGGGAGCATGGGTATAACCTGGGGATTCCTTTAAAAAGTGAAGGAGCGTGGGGGTATAACCGGGGATCCCCTGTAAAAGTGTAGGGAGCCTGGGGTAAACCCTGGGGTCTCCTGTATATGTGTTTATGAGCATGCTGTAAAACCTGGGGATCCCTGTATATATGATAGGGAAAGATCCCCCGGTATAACCGGGGGCCTCTCCTGTATATATAAATTTGGAGCTGCGGAAATCGGGAAATCTACTGTATATAGTGATAGGAGCATGCGTATAACCGGGGGATCTCCTGTATAAAGTGATAGGGAGCATGTGGTAAAAACCCTGGAGCCTCCTGTATATAGTGAAGGGACATGCTGGCATAACCTGGAATCTCCGTTATATGTATGGACATTTTGGTATAACCTGGGTTTCCCTGTATATAGTAAAATTGGAGATGCTGGAAAAACCTGGGGATTCCTGAACATATGATAGGAGCAGGCCTGGTAAAAAAACCCTGGAGACCTCCTTAATAGTGATATGGGGGCATGCTGCTATAACCGGGGGGATCCCCTTAAATAAAAATGGAGCATGCTGGTATAACCGGGGCCTCTCCTGTTATATAAAATTGGGCATGCGGTATAACCGGGGATCTCCTGTATATGTGATATGGAGCATGGGGGTATAACCTGGGCCCCCTATTATATGAATGGGAAAGGGGGTATAACCTGGGGATCCCCTTATAAGTATATGGACATGGGGTATAACCCTGGAGCTCTCCTGTATATGGGAAATATGGACAGCTGGATAACCTGGAGATCTCCTGTATTAGTGATATGAAGCTCGGTAAATCTGGGGATCCCTGTTATAGTGATATGGAGCATGCTGGTTTAACCTGGGCCTTCCTGTATAAAATAATGGACATGCGGGTTAACCGGGGCCTTCCTGTAATATGATAGGAGCAGCTGGTATAACCGGGGGTTTTGTATTTATGATATAGCATGTGGTAAAAAACCTGGGGTTTCCCCTTATATTATATGGGGGCAGCGGGGATAAACCGGGGCCTCCCCTGTATATGTGATATGGAGCATGCGGGTAAATCTGGGCCTCTCCTTAAAAAAGTGATAGGAGCATGCGGGTATAACCGGGTATTCCTGAATAGTGATATGGAGCATCGGGGTAAAACCGGGCCCTTCCTTTTATATATATATGGAGCATGCGGGGTTAAAACCCCGGGGATCCCTGAATATAGTAATATGGAGCATGGGGTAAAAACGGGGATTCCTGATTTTGTGATATGGACATGCTGTTAAAAAACTGGGGACTCCTTATTGTGATATGGAGCAGGGTGGAAAAAAACCTGGGGATCTCCTGTATATATGAAGGAGCAGCGGTATAACTGGGCCTCTCCTGTATATAGTTATGGAGCATTCTGGTATAACGGGGATCTCCTGTATATAGTGTATGGAGCATGCTGGAAAAACCCGGGTATCTCCTGTACATAGTGTTAGGGGACAGCGGGTATAACCTGGGCCCCTCCTTTATATATAATATGGAGCATGCTGGTATAACCGGGTTCCTGTATATAGTGATAGGAGCATGTGCTAAAACCTGGGGGACTCCTTATATATTTATGGAGCTTGTGGTTTATAACCCCCCTGGGATCCCCTGATATACTTAAGGGACATGCGGGAAATCCCTGGGGGATCTCCTGTATATAGTGATATGGAGCATGCGGGAAAAACCTTTGGGGATCCCTGTAATATGATATGGACATGCGGGTTATAAAAGGGGTTCTCCTGTTATATGATAGGAGCATGCTGGTATAAAACCTTGGGGACTCCTGTATGTGAATTAGCAGCTGGTAAAACCCCTGGGGATCTCCTGAACATGATATGGGCAGGCTGGTATAACCGGGAGTTTCCCCTGTTTTTAATGTTTGGAAACAATGGGTAAAACCCGGGGGACTCCGTATACAGTGAAAGGGAGCATGCTGGAAAACCGGGGGGTTTCCCCTGATAAGTTTTGGGAAACATGCTGGTATAACCGGGCCTCCTGTATATTGTAAGGGGACATGCGGGGAAAATAACCTGGGGATCCCTGTATATAGTGAATGGGGCAAGTGGTAAACCTGGGCCTCTCCTATATATAGGGATATGGACATGTGGTAAAAACCCCGGGATTCCTGATTATGATATGGGGGGCATGCTGGTAAACCCTGGGTACTCCTGTATATGTGATATGGGCATGTGGTATAACCTGGGCCTCCCTGTATATTGATAGGGAGCATGGGGTATAACCTGCCCCTCCTGTATATATGATATGGAGCATGTGGTTAACCTGGGGTTTCCCCCTGTAATAGTGTTTTGAAGCTCGGTTAACCTGGCCCTCTCCTTATATTGATATGGGAAAATGCTGGGTTAACCTGGAATCTCCTTTTAAAATGTGTATGGGATCTGGAATAACCTGGGATCCCCTGTATCAGTGATTGGAGCAGCGGTATAACCGGGGATTTTTGGGTAAGGATAGGGACCCTTTGGTAAAACCTGGGGATCTCCTGTATTGTGATATGGAGCTGCTGGTTAAAACCCCTGGCCTCTCCTTATATAGGTTTGGGAGCAGCTGGATAACCTGGGGTCTCCGAAATATAGTGTAGGAACATGCTGGTATAACCTGGAATCTCCTGATAATTATATGGAGCATGTGGTATAACCGGGGCCCTTCCTGTATATGTGTATGGAGCATGCTGGTAAACCGGGGGTTCCCCCTGTATAAGTGAATGGGCATGCTGCTAAACCGGGGGACTCCTGTATTTATTTAATAGGGGACTGGTATAACCGGGGGATCTCCTTTAAAATAGTGATGGGGGCAGCGGTAAACCCGGGCCTTCCTGTATAGGGGGATATGGAGAACGCTAAACCGGGGATCTCCTGTTTATAGTGATTAAAGGACCTTCTGGTATAACCTGGGCCTCTCCTGTAATAGTGATATGGACTTTGGGGGATAACCGGGGATCTCCGTATATAGTGATAGGGAGCATGCGGGTTTTAAACCCTGGGGATCTCCTTATTAAAATGAAAAGGACATGGGGTAAACCCGGGGGGTTCCCTGTTTAATATTGAAATGGAGCGTGCTGGTAAAACCCCTGGGATCCCTGTAAAGTGATATGGAAATGCTGGATAACCTGGGCCTCTCCTGTATATAGGGGATATGGAGACGTAAACCTGGGCCTTTCCCTGTTAGAGTGATAAGGAGCTGCGGTAAAACCCGGGGGTCTCCTGTAAAAAGTGATATGGAGCCGCGGATAACCTGGGGATTTCCCCTGTATATATTTGATAGGGAGCAGTGGTATAACCTGGGATCTCCTTAATTAGTGATATGGACATGCGGGTATAAACCTGGGGATCTCCTGAATATGAATTTTGGGCATCTTGGGAAAAAAAGGGGGGTTTCCCCTGTATATAGAGATATGGACATGCGGGGCAAAACCCTGGGGATTCCTGTAATAGTGCAGATGCTGGTAGGGGGTCCCGGTGAGGGGTTGTTTAACCAGTCTTTTAGTTTGCCATATTACCCCCCGCCTGTTCATTATGAGATTGTTGGGAGGACAATGAGTGCCCCGGCTCGCAGCGGGGGTCCCGGGGATTACAGCTTCCGCAGTAGTTTAGGTCAATGTCTTTTATAACGTTGGCTCAGAAATCAGTGTCTTTGAAGTGAGCGTCGGACGCGGCCTCTCGGGCGATGGAGGAACTGGATGGGATTATGTTACTGGAGTCAAAAATGGAAAATAATCTCCGTTCTCAGAATTGTGAGAATGAAAAGCGCTGACGTTGCGTTTCACCTTCTGACAGCGGCATATTTTGTGGTTATACTTCATGCCGGTGTCTCCTACTTCACCACTGTACAAGCAAAAAGGCTGAGAAAACCTCCCACAAGCAGTCTGACAATTTTTTAAAAACTTTTTTAACCATTTCCCATTGTGTGGTCATAAAAATAAAAAAAAGG
>JAODAL010077767.1:0-13152 GCA_025379985.1 Phyllomedusa bahiana | reverse complement strand
AAAAAAGGCAAGCTGCACCACCATGTGGGCAGCAGAAAAGAGTTGGTATTACGCCTTTGTATGATCCAAATTTACCGTTCTTGGTATTATGGAGCTGGTCACAGATTGCCCTAGCCCTGTTACTAAATAGTACAGTGCAAGGTACCAATGTGAGTTAATAAACACGGAGAACCATTTGTGCTTGTTATGCCAGATTATGAGATATGTGTAAGGATAACGAACAGAATAATTTTCCACTTGTTTATGTTAATTTTCTTTGTATTCTTATTATGTTTCTGCTTCTTTTAGGCTGAGGGTCAATCATCAGGTGAAAAAGGGCAAATGAATTAACCTTTTATATCTTGCTCTACAGGTCGTTACAAAGAAATATTTATCTTTAAATCAAAAAGAAGGGAAATGACACCAATTATTTATATGGCCAATATGTTATTTAAATCCACGTGGTGTAACAACTGAGCTCAAAAGTAAAATGTTCAACAATTGTTTGCAAACAATTCAATAGGTTAACATACCATTGTGATGTAGATAGTGTGTCTGTCTAAGGTTCGTTGCTTGTACATGTATGTTTTCTCATTTTGTTTCCCAGTTAACAGAATTCATTCCAGAAGTGAAGCCTAATGAATAACTTGTGGTGATTTTTATAAATCCGAGACCTACAAATGAAATCTATAGAACCAGTTTTCCCACTTTACTCAGAAACTTCCTGGAATTACAGTTGCAGGGTAGATAAAAGTTGAGTTGACCCTAATTGTTCTCTGTATGTGTGTTTAATGTGTTGCTCAATACATTGTGTACAATGTGCCAGCACATTATTTTTTTCTTTTTATTCCTGGTTCTCAGGAGCATCAATTCTACATATTTTGTTTGTGTTCTATTTATGAACATCTTTGATTTCTAAAATTTTTTATTTTAGGTATATATATATATATTATTTTATATATTTATATAACATATAATATTATATTCCCTGTTATTTTTTTTTTTTTGATTTTTGTCTTTTGTTGCTTGGTACCACTTTTTAAATGGTCCCAAAAGGGGCTTTAGGTTTAAGATGGGCAATTTTCTAAAAAAATTGTTTTCGGTCACTTTGTCGAATTTTCCGACTAAAAAAAATTTCGGTCTGAATTTACTTCGGCATGAATCGCGTTAAAAAAGCAGCTATTTCCGGGCTGCAAACCCTCAGGGTGCTATAGAACGTTGTGCCATGCTTAAATAGAAAGGGAGCTTGTTTGGTTTCATACAATGTTGTGTTTTGTATGAAAACGCAGAAACTCCCCCCTCTTAGAATTTTTCATATAAAATTCCCTGGCATTTAAGGGCAAAACTGACCAAAAAACTCAAGCGGAATGTAGCCGAAAAAGTCATGCCACGAAAGCTGAAAAAAACAACTGAGAGCCAGGTGGGAACATTAGGACAAGTTGGGGGTGACGGCGGGAGCCCCTGCACAGAGGTCAGGCATGGCACAATGACTTTGGAGGTAGCAAAACAGAGGGAAACCACAGGTGGAACAATGACGAACGGGGGTCCGCGGCAGCAGTTGAGATCAGGAGTGGGACAAACTCTGGGGGGCAAACCGTTTTAAAGGCCACGAGTGGCACAATGAAAAGGTGGAGGTCACGACGCAGCAGCATGAGGTCAGGCAGTGGCACAAAGACAATGTTGAGGCGGCAAAAAAATAAGGGGCCCCGAGGGCCAATCACACAGTTGGGTCACGGCGGCAGCAGTATAGGTCAGGCAGTGGCACAATGAATTCTGGAGGCGGAAAAACAGTATTAGGCCACAGAGTCGACGAACCGTGTGGAGGTCAGACAGCAGCAGCAAAAGAGGGATCAGGCAGTGGACAATGACATTCTGGAGGGGGAAAAACATATTAGGCCACAGAGGCACAAAAGATACAGTGTGGAGGTCACGACAAGCAGCAATGAGATAGGGGATTGGCACAATGACAAATTCGGAGGCGGCAAAACAGTATTTAGGCAACAGATGGACAATCCCCAAAAGTGTGGGGGTCACGGGGGCACAGTATGAGTCAGGCAGTGGCACAATGACATTCTGGAGGTGGCTAAACATATTAGGCCAAGAGTGGCCACAATCCAAGTGTGGAGGCCGCGGGAGCGTATGAGACAGGCAGTGGCACAAGACATGCTGGAGGCGGGAAAATAGTATTAGGCCCAGATGGCAAAAACACACAGTGTGGAGGTCCCCGGCGCAGCAGTATGAGTCAGGGAGTGGACAATGACATTTTGGAGCAGCAAAAGTATTAGGTCCGGGGGGCACAATCACACAGTGTGGAGGTCACGACAGCACACATGAGATCAGGGATGACACAAAACATTCTGGGGGTGGCAAAACAGGAGGGAGCCACAGAAAGGCACAAAGCTGAGGGCGGAGGGCACGACGCAGCGAAAGAGGTCAGGCAGTGCACAATACACGTGTGGAGGTCACGGGAGGAGCACAGCACAGCATGAGGTCAGAGAGTGCACAAAAACTTCTGGGGGTGGCAAACAGGAGGGAAACCACAAGGGCACAAAAGTGAGAGCGGAGGGGCAAGGGGGCAGTAGTGAGGGCAGGCAGTGGCACAGACACAGTGTGGGGACATGGCACAGCCAAGCAGCGCATGAGGTAGACAGTGGCACAATGACACAGTGTGGGTTCAGGGCAACAGCAACGCAGCAGCAGCAGAGTCATAGAGTGCACAATGAAGAGTTTAAGGTGGGTGGTAAAACCTCCCCGGTAAAGATGGGGGTAGGCAGATGGAAAACTGGCAGCAATGTGTGGCATCAGGCGGGTGGCGGCATCAGAATAGTGGCTGAGGCAGGTAGTTTGAACCCAGACTGACGCCAAAGGCATTGGTGTGTGGAAATCCTGGCCGATCCACGCCTGATTCATCTTGACAAAGGTCAGACGTTCAACATTTCACGTGGAAAAGCGGGGTCTCCTGGGGGTAACGATGGACCCCGCCGCACTGAACACCCGCTCTGATGCCAACGGACTGGCCGGGCCGGACAGTTTTCTCCACTGCAAACTCGGCAAGTTGCCCCCCACACATCCAGTTGCGCCCAGTAGTCAGTGGATTTTCTAACTGAGGTGGCAGAGTGCTGTCCAAAGTAGGCCACAACCTTTGGTTCAGGGACTGCTCCGGGTCCTGCTGCTGCTACTGCTGGCGACTGCCTTCCTAAACTAGGCGGGTGAAGGAAGCTGCTCATCAGTGACTCCAGACTTAGGTTACTACTGATGGAGCTTGGTACTCTCCTCCCCAAACCCCACCTTCCCCCAGCAGCCGCGGCAATAGTCTGTGAGCGCTGAGGAAACCCCCGTTCAAACCTGTCAGAGGAGGGACGATGCCGCACATAGGCAGCGGCCAAACTAAATTACGGAGGATTTCCCTATAGTATTTTGATTTGGTTTTCCCTCTCAATAGCTGGGAAAAAGGCTCCCTTTTTGGACCGGTAGCGAGGGTCCAATAGGGTGGAGAGCCAGAAGTCATCCCTCTGCCGGATGCTGACTCTTTGGCTGTCACTAGCCAGGCAAATAAGCATGCTGGGGGCCATCTGAAAAAGTGACTCCGTGGGGGTCCCTGCCTCCATTTCCACTGTATACTGCCCACGGTGCTTGGGGTCATCTGCCTCGTCTTCCTCATCTCCATCCACCTCCTCCAGCTGCTCCTGCTCCTCCTCTCTTGTCACCTGGGTAAAAAATACACTCATTTCATCACATAATGCTTCTGCTCCAATGTCCTCCTCCTCCTCCTCCTCCTCCATTTCAGTCCCCACCGGACTCATGTGGCCACGAGATGTAGTCGCCACGTCTCCAGTCCCCTGCCCAACAGATTTTTCAGCATCTGTTACAGGACATGAAGGGAGTGGAATGACGTTATTCATCCCGTAGTCCTGGCGACTGACAAATAAACGTCGCCTCCTCGAATGGCCTCAACAAACGTAGGTGTCACGCATCAGCTGCCACTGGCTGACATCAAAATTACGCAGGGAGTACTTCTGCCTGCCTGGATCATCAAAAAATCGTTAATGGCCTTTCTCTGTTATAACAGTCGGGCCAACAGGTGCAGGCTGGAATTCCCGCGGGGGGCAACAGCGCATATCAGCGCGTGTTGGGGAGGCCGTTCTGCCGCTGCAACTCGAGGAGGGTGTTCCTGGCTTTGTACAAATGGATAAAGTGCATGCACAGTTTCCTGGCCATTTTCAGAATGTTCTGAAGATCGATGGAAGACTTCAGGAACCTTTTCACAACCAGATTGAACACGTGCGCCATGCAGGGGGCATGGCCATCCCTCCTCGGTGCAGCCGCGACACCGTTCCTCCCATTGTCCGTCACCATGGTTCCGATTTGCAGTGGCGCGGAGAAAGCCCACATTTGATTTCTTGCTGCATGACGCGGAGCGTTCCTCCCCTGTGTGACTTCGTTCGCCGAGGCAAGCCAGGTGTAGAACTGCGTGAAAACCGCTGTGCCCTACACATGTGGTATGATTGAGCAGTACTTGTGGAGGCTGAGATGGTGGTGATGGTGGAGGAGGAGAAGGCGGACATTGGCGCAGGAGCCGCAGTTTGACAACGTGGAGGAGAAAGCGCGTCTCCTTCCAAGTTGTTGGTGTGCCGGGGCAGGAAACACATTCCCCCAGTGGGCCAAAAAGGACATGTACTGGCCCGCCAGTTACAGCCCAACATCCGCGCTGCCTGCACCTTGGAACAAACCGATAAGCTCAAGGATGACCCACCTTCTTTTCTACTTTTTTTTAAGTGCTGGTACTCCCTTTTTGGAAAAGAAATTACGGCTTGGAACTCTCCATCTGGGCTGGCAAAAACCCATTTTTTTCTCTAAAATGGTGCTGATCCACCTTTTGGGGAAAGGGAGGGCTGCAATAAACAACTTGGACAGGAGCACGGTGCTGCGGCACCTTAGGAGGGTTTGGGACGCATACTGTTGTCTCTTTGCAATCCCCTCGCGAACGACTGCGGGCGCCATGAGTAGCGAGGAGCAGGAGCATCGGCCCGGGCAGTGATGCAAAGAAAAAACAGCTCCCTTCTGCAGAGGTGTTGGAGCCTGACGGCTGCAATGAAGCGAGCCACTGGGCGCTACTCTGCGTTGCTGCAGGATGGCCCCCACATCTAGCCACGTTTCTCCCAGCCACGGGATGGTGACGCTAAAAATGTTTGCGCAGGCCGGGTCCCAATGTTAGCCCCCGGCCCGTTTCACTTTTGCCCACAGATTCTACTTTTAACCCATTTCGGCCCCTTTTCGGTTCTAGCAAAGAACCTGCCACACCGCCGAGTATGGATTTTCCGCCAACGTCCGCACTAGTACTACTGCCCCCGCTGCTCGCTAGCCCCTGTGCCGCTACTTTCTTGGGGCCCTGCGAAGGGATTTTTTACCCCTGGCCCTTGACCCCCGACCTTAACCTGTGCTGTCCTGCTACTCACGGCCACCACCCACTTGCGGGCTGCGCCTGCCTGACGCGCAAGCTGACGCCCTCTTCTCCTGACGATGATCATCATTTTTTTTGTTTTCATCGTCACTCTGTCCCTATCACCGTCTTGGTACCCGGGCTGACCTCCACAACATCCCTCCCATGCCACTCCCCACATCAACTTTGCCATACTGCAAGAAGGGAGATATTGGCCCCATTTCTTCATGCCAAGTACTGCTGATGCCCCCCCAAAAATTGTTCACCCGCTATATGTGGCGCAGCCCAGACCAAAAAGTAATCTCGGCGGGGGACCGGTGGACAGAGGGGGGCAGAGGACGGGGTTGGGCCGTTTGCCCGCCCCCGGGCCATCCCAACAAGGGTTGTTTTTGAGGTTCCCACCGACTCTTGGTGGGGTTGTCAGTCCCCATCTGGGGGGGAAAGGATGACCTAGTCAACCAATAAAACCCTTGGGTTGCTGAACAACACAACCCGCTAGATACAGCGGCATTGTGGGCCCCCCGAGTGACCCCTCGCGACTCCCTTGCTGTGCCGCCCGGGCCTGTTGCAGGAAAATGTTTGTCCCACTCCATTTTAGGTTGCAGACCTGCCCCTCTTTTCTGACATACTGTTTTTTTCAAAAAAGTAAGACACTGTTTGATATGTTTTGTATATGAAAAATAACACCGGTTTTTGACTCCAAAGAACCCAGAACAAGTTTGGGGAAACCCTTGGATATAAATTGCGCTCCACAAAGGGCCCAAAAAAAAATGTACTTGTATTGCCGTTTAAAAACACTGTGTGTTTTACTAAATGTAAAGGCTTAATTAACCTTTGGATATGAATTAGGCTACGGAAAAAAATTTTAATTTTTGGGGGTTTAAAAAGACGTTTTTAATTTTTTTCAGCAACCAGAAAAAAACTTAATTAACCCCCCGGATGTAAAATTTCGCCAAAAATTGAGCCCCCCCCCAAACAAAGCTTGTAGGGTTACAATTGCGTTTTTGCCCCACAACAAGAGATACAGTTGTAATTAAACCCTTTTTTTGAATTTGCTACAGGAAAAATGTTATATTTTGGATTGAAAAAAAGACGGTTTATTTTTTTTTCAGCACCCAGCAAAACAACCTTAATTAACCCCGGATGTAAATTGCGCCAAAGATTTTCCGACAAAATAGTAGTTTTTTTTTTTTTGGGAGCTGTTACAATTCGTGTTTTCACGCCACACAACAAGAGTACAGTTTAATTTAAACCTTGCTGGAATTAAGTCAGGAAAAATTTTTTTTTTTTGACATTGAAAAAGATGGTTTATTTTTGTCAGCAACAGCAAAACAACGCTTAATAACCCCCGGATGTAAAATGCCCAAGAATTGAGCCGCACAAAAAGTACTTTGTAGCGTGTTTTCAAAGGGGGTGTTTTTTACGCCACACAACAAAGATACGTTGTAATTAAACCTTTGTTGTGAATTTGGGTACAGGAAAAATTTATATTTTTTGGCTTTAAAAAAGCGGTTTATTTTTGTCAGCACACCACAAAACAACGCTTAATTAACCCCTGGATGTAAATTTCGCCCAAAAAATTTGAGCCGCACAAACTAGTAGCTTTGTAGCGTGTTACAATTTCATGTTTTTTTATGCCACACAACAAAGATACGTTGTAATTAACCTTTGCTTGTGAATTTGGTTTTAGGGAAAAAAAATTTTATATTTTGGCGTTGAAAAGAGGTTTCTTGGGGTCACACACCCCAAAACAACGTTAATTCCCCTGGATATAAAAATTCGCAATAGAATTGAGACCAAAAAAAAGAAGTGGTATTTTATTGTAAAAACCTGTTTTTTAAAAGAATCAACAGGGAAAGGGTTAATCCCCTTGGGTATTTAAGATATGCAGCGCGGACACACACTGGGTTTCAGATCCCAATACCCAAAAAATTAGAAATAGAACATTAAGAAACAGTCTCGAACAAACTGAGACACCCCCCAAAAAATATAAAAAATAATTCTTCAGTAAAGCATCAGCCGCGGGAGCACCTTCCCTGATGACACGTGAGAGGATGTGACCCCCTCGCGCCCGACTTAAATTTCGGTGAGTCACAGAATCCCCCGGGCCTGTTGCTTCACCATGACATTATGGGGGCTATGCCCTTTTTCCCCCCCCAGAAGGGTTTGCCCCCCTGTAGCGCCAGTGCCGCAGCCATTTTTTAACAAAAGCACCTTCGTTCCCCCCCCAAGTACCCCAAAGTTTTGACTTTGTTTCCGAACCGAAGTTTTTCCCGAAATTCTAAACGAATTCCCCCTTTGTTTTGAATCAATTCGCCCATCTTAATTAGGGTGATTATTTTGACAGACATTTAATAATTTTTTTAGATTTCATTATTTTTTTATTTTTTTAATAAACATATTTAATGACTTATGTTAGTGGAGAAAATTCACTTGAAAGGGAAAAAGGGTTTGATACAGGGGCAAAAACAGACCCAAAAGGCCCCAAAGCAAGGTGAAACGGGCCACCCATAATACAGGAAAAGGGAGTAACAGCGTGAGTGCATTAATAATAGTGCCATGTATCAGAGGCCCCAAATAGAAATACTAGGTAGGAGAAAGCCAGCAATTTGCTACTTTCTACATGGGGTTCAATTGTCAAGGATCACGCTGCGGCCTGTAGCTTGGACCGCAGACATGTCCGTGCCCCTGTTTCTTGGTCTGCTGTAGCTCCCTGTGCGGGGCTTACAGCGTCGGTGTCTTTATGCTCTGTACCTGCTCCTGTGTCCCCTGCTGCTCAGTGTTACTCACCTGGTCCAGCTCCCGCGCATGTCCATCCTCTGTGGCTACCTCAGCGTGTGTGCGCACCCCATAGGTAGCGTGCGCGCCAGCCTGCTGACATTTATAGACACAGTGCTCCTGTTTCCTGCCTGTGACCTGTGACCTCTGCCTTCATAAGGAACTTCCTCCCTGTACTCTGGGCCAGTTCGTTGGTACATCATCCCTTGAGCTAGACCTCTGCTGCTGAAGCTCCTGCTGAGTTAACCCCCTGGTTTCCAGTGTGTCTGCTGAAGCTTCTCTTGAACCTCTGCATTACCCTGCGCTATCCAGGGCACCTGTTTATCTGCTGGTTCCTGACGTACTGTCCTTCAGTTTCTCCCTTCTGATTCCTGCTGCTGTATAACTCGGTTATCACCCTGGGACTGTGCATCCGTTTAACAGCTACAGCATCCGTTTATCCTCCACCTGTCCTGCACTTCGGCTACCCACCACGAGTATTACCATCTGCGCCCGCGGTGGGCCCCTAGGATCCGCCAGACCCAGACATTCTCCAGCCATCCTGGTTGGCAAACGGGACAGTAGGAACTGACCATACAGTATGGATCCCGCCGGAGTGACCCTGCCTGATCTAGTAGCTGTAATCAACCGTCATGGCATGCACCTGGAGCAACTCTTCCAGAAACTACAGACAATTACCGCACGTCTGGATGAAGTTGCATCTGCACTGGCACCTACGCCAGCTCCGCCACCTGCTGTGGTTCTGCCTCCTGCTGCCATGTCCAGTCCCAGCCTGCACCTGCCTCTGCCTGCCCGTTACTTCGAAGACCCCCGTACGTATCGCGGATTCATCAAACAGTGTACCATACACTTTGAGGTCCTGGCACACCACTTCCCGTCTGATAGAGCCAAGGTGGCGTTTATCATCAGCCTGCTCTCTGGTGAAGCCTTGGCCTGGGCCTCACCCCTCTGGGAGAGAAGGGATCCGCTGACAGGGGACATCGAAGAATTTCTGTTCGCTTCTCCGGAAAATTTTTGAACAACCTGGGCGCAATACCTCCGCGGCATCTGCTCTGCTACGTTCCTGTCAAGGCGAATCTACTGTGAGCCAGTATGCCATCCGGTTTCGTACCCTGGCTTCAGAACTCGCTTGGAACAACGAGGCCCTTGTTGCAGCCTTCTGGGGGGGCCTCACTGGGCATATCAAGGATGAACTGGCTGGTCAGGACCTACCTAGTAATTTGGACGACCTCATGGCTCTAGCTACCAAAATCGACATACGTTTTGCTGAAAGAGAGCTAGAACTTCGCAAGCACCCAACGCCCTTTGGCCCTTGCAAGCCTTCGCCTCTCCTTGTACCTTTACCCCCAAGTCTATCTCACCAGGCACCTGCGTTCCCTCAAGATGTTCCTATGGAGGTGAATCACACCCATCTAGCCTGGAGGAACGCACTCGCCGGCGCAGTCTGAACCTATGTCTATACTGTGGCAATCCCAAGCACTATCTGAAAAACTGCCCAGTCCGCCCGGCTGCGCCCCGGAATTCTCCATGCCATGGTGTTGTGGGTGAAGTGTCCCTGTATAAAGACGCCTCTGCTCCTCGTCTGAGCACCCCGTTAACTCTCTGTTATGGTTCTGGTACTAAAATTCAAATTCCTGCTTTTCTGGACTCCGGCTCTTCTGAGAATTTCGTCCACTCGTCATTACTGGAGAAGTTTTGTCTGCCTGCCTCCCATCTGCAAAAACCACTACGTTTCTCTTCTATCAACGGGGAGATCCTGAAGGAGCCAGTCCAGTTCCGCACAAAGTCTCTATCTCTGCAAATTGGAAGCTCCCACCAAGAGGACATCTCGTTCTATGTTTTGCCTAATGTTTCTGCTTCAGTTCTGCTTGGCCTACCATGGTTCCAATGTCACAATCTATCCTTAGATTGGAAAACGGGTGAAGTTCTCCAGTGGGGCGAGCCATGCTATTCACGCTGCCTCAAGCCTGCCCATCCTGTGCAGTCCCGTCCACCCGTTTCTCTGCACGTTTCTGCTGTTCTGCCTGAAGAGGAACCTCAAGCGCAAGAAGAGCTTCTGGTCTGTAAAGACACCTCTGATTCCCGCCCACCACTCCCCCTGCCTACGGTTTCTGCTTCTGCCCCCCCTGGTTCAAGAAGTAATCCGGGACGCCTTGGACGCCTCCTCTGAAGACAGTTCCTGGGCTACCGAGGAGGAGGTGGTTACCCCTGGCTGTTAAGGGGGTACCCGGCTAGCCCGGAGGGGAGGGCTTAAGGGGAGGGGGGGGATACTGTCACGGATCATGCTGCAGCCTGTAGCTTGGACCACAGACGTGTCCGTGCCCCTGAGTCTGGTTCCGCTGTCGCTCCCGGTGCGGGGCTTACAGCGTCGGTGTCTTTATGCTCTGTACCTGCTCCTGTGTCCCCTGCTGCTCAGAGCTACTCACCTGGTCCCGCTCCCGCGCGTGTCCATTCTCTGTGGCTACCCCAGCGTGTGTGCGCTCCCCATATGGCGCGCCCGCTCCAGCCTGTTGACATTTATAGACACAGTGCTCCTGCTTCCTACCTGTGACCTGTGACCTCTGCCTTCATAAGGAACTTCCTCCATGTACTCTGGGTCAGTTCGTTGGTGTTCATCCCTTGAGCTAGACCTCTGCTGCTGAAGCTGCTGCTGAGTTAACCCCCTGGTTTCCAGTGTGTCTGCTGAAGCCTCTGCTAAATGTCTGCATTACCCTGCGCTGTCCAGCGCACCTGTTTATCTGCTGGTTCCTGATGTACTGGCCTCCAGTTTCTCCCTTCTGAGTCCTGCTGCTGTATAACTCGGTGATCACCCTGGGACTTTGCATGCGTTTAACAGCTACAGCATCCGTTTATCCTCCACCTGTCCTGCACTTCGGCTACCCACCGCGAGTATTACCATCTGCGCCCGCGGTGGGCCCAGAGGATCCGCCATACCCAGGCGTTTTCCAGCCATCCTGGTTGGCAAACGTGACATCAATGTTCCTGCATCTGAGTGAGTCCTCTCAATCTTTAGGTCACATAACAGCTGATGTACCTGCTAGGTTAGGATTAAGATAATGCTCAAATATATTTGGATTAATGTATAGAAGCTTTAATGGTGCAGAAAATAACTGCTAAGAATCTGATACTGCTCTTGTTTCTTCATTCCCAGAACCAATGGTGAAGCAAGGAAAAGATTGGCATATGCTGGTTCAGGGATGTAAATATGGGCCATAAGTGTGATGGCAAATAAATTAATCACTCTTGGAGAAATGAAAGTTTCTCTGAACCTGGTCTCTACTGAATTTGTGAATTTTCTACATTGTGATCATCGCCAAGAAAGATCGACTGATGAAGACTGTAGTGAATTTTTTTTTCTTTATAAATATGGATAAACTTGGAGCCATCAAGCTGAACTCTGAGTCAAGATATTAAGTCCAACACTAAGGAATTAAGGAGTAGATAGACATTCTTAGTTTGGAATGTACACTTGCAATGATTATTGTTTTATATTCTATTATATTATGGATCTTTAACATTTTGGACAAATGTCAGATGCAAATCATGATTATGCATACTTTTTGATAGGGGTGTGAATGTGAGTGATTGTGATGACCACTTATGCCCTGTCCCTGTCAGATGTCACCTCCACCTGTTTAACCTTAAAGGCAAAGCCTGAAGATGAAAGACTGTTTCAAGATTTACAAGAAGATTCTGCAAGGTAATATCCTTTGTAATAAATATTAATTTCATTTTGTGTGCCAAAGGATTACAGTCTGCTGAATATATCACGAAGGACAAGACGGACTTCAATAGATAACATCTAAGTGGACACAATACATGCAACCCCCCTCACATTTTGTAAATCCTGTTTGTTGAGTAAACAATGGACACTGCCATCTGTTTGAGAATCACAGGAAACAACCTTCCTAAGGGATAGTACCATCACCTCCTGGTAGGAAGTTAGACACCTGGGGGATCACCCCCACCCTTCAGGGACATGTGATTGATGATTCAACTAGGGTTGAAACAATGATCACTCAAGCGAGGCTGTTGGCCTCTGAATCAAGAAGGAAATCTACTGGAAGATGCGAGCTCTGCAAGGAGTTCTATAGACTGTATAAGAACTGGACTGCTTGGATAACTGAGTTCTTGGAGGTTTTCCTTGGTGGGGCAATAGATGGGCCATGTGTGGGTGTGTCTGGTATAAAAGATGCCGCACAAAATTAGTTGGGTCTCTTCTTCCCACCTTCCTTCCTGCTCCCCTTCCCTATGCCTCTGACCCTTAGTTAGTTTATAATTATATATTATATTATAAATTAATATATATATATATATAATATATATATATATATATATATATATATATATATATTATTCTTTATAATAAACCCTTTAAAGATCCAGTTATTCTTGGTCAGTTATTAAGGCACCCCAAAACCAAGTAGATTCTACACCATTACACTTTGCACACATATAAGTGATTGCAGTTCAGGTACATTTAGTTATTCACAGTTGACGTTTCTCCGATGAGTCGCTCACATTCCCTTTTCTTCTCCATCCGGTTCACATCTTCATGCTGACTTCTCCCAGTCAACACTCATCCCTACAGATTTGGACACAAATAAAATCCTCACTTTTCAAGCAACTCCCCCTCAGTTAGGTGGCTCTATAACTGCCATCATCAGATAGGTAGTTTCATAGTTTGTAAGGCCGAAAAAAGACAAGACGTCCATCCAGTTCAGCCTGTTGTGCTAAGGTGTTGATCCAGAGGAAAGCAAAAACCCCCAATGAGGTATAAGCCAATTGTCCTCATTTTAGGGAAAAATTCCTTCCCGACTCCAATCTGGCAATCATAAAAATCCCTGTTCAATGACCCTCTCCAGAATCCTAGACACTATAACTTGTTATATTATTACCTCCAGAAATGCATCTAAAAACCATTTTGAACGCCGTTATTGAATTACCCTCCCCCC
>JAODAL010077766.1:0-13153 GCA_025379985.1 Phyllomedusa bahiana | reverse complement strand
AAGAAAAGAAAGGGGAGAAAAGGCACAAAAAGGAAAGAAAAAGAAATCTTTTGTTTCACTTTCAAACAATAAGTAGGATCGTTACACAGAATTTGAGGCAATATTATCATGTATAACAATAATGAATTTTAAAATTGGCTCACCTTCAGAGAGTGCAGGGATCCAGGCAACGTTTCCTATGTATCACAATAGTCTGAAGATCAATAAATGTCGTGCAGGCACTTGCGATATTTGTTAAAAAACAAAACTTGGTTTACTCATAATCCATAAAACATTATTCCACAGTCCTCCTCAACTATTTGCTGGCCGCCAACTTCAAACGTTCCAGTGGTAACAGTGTAATTCTGCATCAATGTTCTGGAACTGAGGGCCACATATAGGAAAACTATTTAGGTCTAAAACTCACTTTTTTTGCCCATAGTAACCTATGGGCAAAAAAGTGAGTTTTAGGCCTAAACAGTCTTCATACATGTGGCCCTAACTGTGCAGCTGCACCAGCGATAACTGGTGCTCCGCTATGAGGGCAGGGATGGTTTACTAGCATCCCTGCCTTCTCGATCCCTATGTATACAGTGCTCAATGAGCGCTGTATACACAGACAGCCAATAAGCCTGTGTTGGCTTCCTGCTCCCGACATAATCACTTATAAATTACTATCCCAAAATGTGATGTTTGTAGCTTGTTGAACTATAACCTATAGTTCAATTTTAGCTTTCTACTCACACATGCTCAGTTCCAGCACTCGCAAGATGAGCTGTGTGTCTATGAAGTAGCAGGGGATAGTACTGGATGTAACTAGGAACTAATGTGAGGGCTCTGCAGTGGGGGAGCACAATATGAGATGCACAAGAGGGTATAGACTTGCTTAACTGCAGCCAGGAGCATATAGGTGGGGGGGGGGGGGGGGGTGGGTGGGGGGGGGAGAATAGCCCTGGAAATTAGTCAGCAATGCATGATGGGAGCTTATCTCCAAGCTTCCCTAGGTTACTGGCCACCTCTCTCTGTTTTGTCAGGCTCACAGTGGCCAGTACCGAAATCAATCCCTGATGTTTGTTATTTGCAATACAAGCTTGTTCTCTTAACTTACGACAACCTTTTAACCTTTTTAGAGCTTCTTGAGGGGCCCTGTGTCACGGCTTTTTTTTCAATCCCCCTGCACTTATCTCACTTGAACAAGATCAGCTAGAACAGTAGAGATGATATGCTCAAAAATGCTGTAGACAAGCCTTACAGCCTAACCAGGAAGCGTGAGCCTGAAACTGACTGAGACTGTGAAACATCATGGTGATACAACTCCTTTAAAGGGAACCTGTCACATAGATTATGCCCCCCCCTTGCTGAGGACAGAACAAGATAGTGACAGACCTGCTGTTTCCAGCGCTGTGTCCCTTATTCTGTAAGATTCAGCAGTTTTAGAGTATTTCATGGCTGAAAACTGCAGATTTCAGCCAGAAGAATCATTCAAAGAGTCAGTTTTTTTCAAACTCTGCCCACCTGATGCCACCCCCGCCCACCTAAACTGTTAAACCTATTAGTTTGAATAGGTAGAACCATGTGAATAACTATCAGTGGGCGGGTCTAGCCTTTGGTGGGCTGGGCTAACACCTGCTCAAGAAAAAAAATTTGGGGGGTAAATGGTCAAAACACAGCATCTTAAGAATAAGGACACAGTCTAGAAACAGCGGGTTACAAGCTTTTGGGGTTCTCAAAAGGGGGGGGGGGGGGGGGGCCAAACCTATTGACGGGTTTCCCTTTAAAGGGAAAAACTTGAAGGAAAACCATAAAAATTTCTGTTGTGACCAAAATATGTTTCCCTTTCTCTCATGCTATAGCCGCAATAATGTAATATGTAGTTATATTTTTCTAACATTCTTTTAACGGGAAAAATTTTTCCAGACTAATGTGAAAAATTCAACATAGGTCTATACTTAGGGATGGTCTACACCGATTGTCAAACCGGGGCCCAGGGGCCCAAAAATCGGTCGCAGTAAATTTTTTTGGCCGTTGAGAAAAACACCAGGCAGTGCAGAAAAAAAGGGGAAGAAGTAGACGTCATTACACTGCCCCAACTCAGCCTTTCCTTCTGCATAGAACACAGAAGGGCCCAATCCCAGGAAAAAACAACCCCAGACATTTGGAAGCGGTAAAGGAGAGATGGGAAAAACAAGGGACCCGGGGGCCTCAAACTTAACCCTTGTAGCTAAATCCACCCCCAGCATCTTGTCGGCAGCGGGGTACCCCCAAGGAAACCCCACGCTGGCCAATAACAAGCACTTTGAAGCCCAAAAGACACAGTAAATTTAAAAAGACGCGGTCATAAAAATAAAGGGGGTACGGACTGTTCTCGGGCCTAAGGGCTACTAGACATAAGGCAGTGGTGGAAAAGCCTTGGGGGAAAATATGGGGTTTCTCTAAAGCTGCCAACAAAAAGGGGGATAAACAGCAGACATCTTTTTCTC
The DNA here is from genome assembly GCA_025379985.1 of Phyllomedusa bahiana. Lineage (NCBI taxonomy): Eukaryota > Metazoa > Chordata > Amphibia > Anura > Hylidae > Phyllomedusa > Phyllomedusa bahiana. Next base: position 10,694 of record JAODAL010077766.1, on the reverse strand, counting down.
CAAACCAAGGCACATACGGACAGTGTCTAGACCCTCAGTCTGATCGTGTTTATAGTAAAAAACTTTGCTTGTTCCAATTCAGTGTTTTCAAAAAACCAAAGACATTTTTTAAATGAAAAAAAAAGGATCGGCACACCAGAATGAAAAACCCGTCAGATTTTTTTAAAGAATCCGGATTTATTTTAAATTTTTTTAAACAGGTTTTTGAGGGAGGTTTCTCCCCGCGGTTGGGGATTCTCGTCCCCCAAAAACCATTGAATTGCACCTTTCCCCCAAAAACTGGGAGCTGAAAACCCATTCAGTGTAGACAATGAACAATTTTTTTTAAGGGGAAATGCCATCAAAAAATGAGTCATTTTTTTGTCCCTTTTAGTTAAACACATTTTTTAGAATTTTGGGGGGGTTTTTTTTTTATAAATTATTAATCTTGCAGTTTTCACTTTGGCGATACCCTTGTTTGCACTGCTTTAACCCAAAAAAGGAGATGCTTACAGTAGCTTCATGCACATAGGGGACCAAACATTGACTCAGTCCCTTCCCCTTTTATTTTGGGGAGTTTTTAGTCATGCTCGGACCTGGGAAGAATCACTGTGCAGGGGGTGAAAAGGGTAACTGTGACTATCTCCCCTTTGAAGGTGGGTCCTGTGTTTTTCTATTCACACTGGGTCCCCCTTTTTAGTTTGACCCCTTTTTTGCGTAAAGCAAAACTCAGAAACTTTCTGTAAGAACAGAATATCAGACAATTTTAGGCTTATGGCCAAAGTAAAACTGCAGGATTTAAGAATTTTTAAAAAAAATTGAAAGTGATTAAAAAAAAAAAAGAAATATAACCAAAAATTTTTAAAAAGGGGGTTTTTCTAAAAACTGAGTTAAAAAAATAAGTCTTTTTTATTAAACATTCCCTTTAAAGTTTATGGGGATGGTTTTTTTGTTGGTTTTTCAAATTTTTCCCAAACCGCAAAATGTCTGAAAATGCACCAAAAAAAAACCCTGCAGTGTGAATGTCCTAAAGGCGGCCTCAACTTTGTTAAAAGGGTTTTAAATTTGCCCACGGTATTTGATTTTACAACCCCCGGGCATGCAGTCTAGAAAAATTATATTTTTTCCCTGAATATCCATGTAGTTCAGCTTATTGCTACAGCCGGGTGGTGATTGACTGTGCATAGTCACGTAGCTAGGATTCTGCCTGTCGGCACCATGAAACACTGATTAGCCGTATCCTGACATGGTGAGGGCCATTACAGGTGATGGAGTGTGACCTTCCAGGGTCTGAGTGGGGTTGTCCTGGTAATAGTGCTGTATTTGGCCCCTGCTGTTGCTTTGGATGTGATTGGATGCTGTGGATAGCAGTATGGGAAGTATTGATCATGATTTATGATGTTATTGGCAGCATTTAGAATGCAAGTTTTTCATCTAATTGAATACCCCATAAACCCCCACTTGGGCTGCTTAATCTAAAAGTGTGAAAAGAGCTATTTCAGTACCCGGGCGTAAAATAGGGCCACAGTATGAAAAAAGTTGGGCTAAAACTCAATTTTTTTGCCCTAGCAACCAAAAAGCGCCCCTCTTATTTTTCCCAAAAGCACAGTGAAATGAAAGGGGCGTTCATTGGTTGCTTGGGCAACAAAGGGGTTTTTGGGCCCTAACAGTTTTCATACCTGTGGCCAAATGAAAAAGGGGGAAATTATTTGGAAGCTATAACGTGTGATGCAATCATTTTGATCAGGATTGTTCCCCAAAACGGGGGGACAATGCCCCTTTTAAAAACTGATGTTAATAAGACCTGCCCAGTAATTAAAAAACCAAATCATATTATAAGGTTGTTCTTCTTTTATTGTTTTCCAATGAAAATGGAAACTGTATCTTAATAATAATAATAATAATCTTTAAAATGCGCCAACTTTCCGCAGAAAATTTAAAAAAATAGGGGGAAAAAAGTAAAAACAAACCAGACATTACATTGAAAAAAACACAGACAAATGAAATGAGGTGTGAGGGCCCTCCGAGAGCTTACAATCTATTAAAATCAAAGGTATCACTTTATTGCTTGATGGCCCAAAATTTTTCTATGTTTTACAACTTACCTGTAAATGCAAAAAAAAAATTTGGGAAATTCATAAAACCGTTAAAAAAATCTGATATTATTTTTATTATGATAACATATGTATATGTGTTTCTGCTTAAAAAAAGTATCCAGATTAAAACTGAAGCAAGGCTAGTGGGGTCGATAGGGCAAACATGACTTTTGGATTAAGCTTACGCTATTTTTCATCAGTATACACTTTAACTCCTTAATGACGGAACACTGTCTTTTTTGTGGGGGTTTTGTGGCTTCAAACGCTGCAGCTGCGCTAGGAATAGAGCTGTAGTTAACAGCTTCTATTCCTAGAGCTGTCTTGTACATGGAAGGATGGAAAATCCCCCCTTTTTTTAAAAAACCCTTTTTTTGCTGCGATTCATGGGCTGTTGCCGTAGTAAGTCTGCTGCAGGGACACTGGTTTTGTCTGACTTCAGTGTGTCAAAAGATACTAGGGCCACGATGAAAACTGTCAGACAAAAAACTACTTTTTTCCCCCATGAAAACCAATCAGAGCGCCACTTTTTTTTTTCCCAACACTATATGAAATGAAAGGGTACTTGATTGGGTTGATTGGGCAATAAAGTGAGTTTTAGATTAAAAAAAAATAAAAATAATTAATCTTTTTTTATATAGCGCCAAATATCCGCAGCATTTTCAAATTCAAGGGAAAAAAAAAGTATTTCACATTAAAATATTACAAAAGACACAAGGGTTTTGGGGGGGGTGCTCTGAGGCTTACAATCTATTAGGGGGGTTTTGGGTGAAAACATACGGAAGAAGTGCCAATTTACAAAGGGGCCCCGCCCTTTTTTTAAAAAGGGGGGGTTTAATGAAAAAAAGGGTGAACCTGCCACCCCGACTGCATCTAAAACGATAAGTCCCCCGTGGTTTTCCCAAGTGAGGGGGGTGACAAAGGTGTGTAGCAGTTGGGTCGGTGGGCCAGACCGAGAAGAGTATTTTAGGGCCCCTTAAAACGTGAGGGTTGTGAATGGCCCGAACGCCCGCCGGTAGAAATTCCAGAGTATTGGGCCGCGCACGTGTGAAAACTTGTAGGGGGGATGGGGGGTTCGGAGTTGATGATGTAACCTTTCATCAGCAGAGCGGAGAGCCGGGGAGGGGGGGGTAGACAGAGCGAGGGAGGAATGTAGGGGGGCAGCGCTGTGGGGAGCTTTTTGGGTTAGAGTGCTGTTTTTAACTGTTCCTGTACTGGATGGGGAACCAGTGCTGACTGACACGGGGAGAGGTGTCAGTATAGCGGCTGAAGAGAAAAATAAGTGGGGCTGCATTCTGGACAGATTGGAGAGGGGGAGATTTTCGAGAGGGAGACCCTAACAAAGGGGTTGCAGAGTCGACGTTTTTAAAACAGTGGCCCACAGTGAAAGTTTAGCATACAGGAGTATGCATACAGGAGTAATATATTACTAAATGTAAAAAAAAAGTACAAATGGTTGTCCCTTAATTAGATCAAAAAAGTAAAAAACATAAAAGTGTGGAAAAATAAATAAAATAAAAACAACTATTTAAGAAAAACTTATTGTACCTACATTGCACATAAAAAAAAATAAATATTAGGCACCCACACAACCATAATAACCTGTAGAATTATTCTAACAGGTTATTTAATGTGAAATGTAAATGGTGTGGTGTAACAAATCAGTAATTCATATTTAAACTCAAACTACGCCCCCCAAAAATATAACTTTTCCCACATAAACTAAGTCCTTATACAACGGCTGTATATGTCGGGATACTTTTTTCAAACTGTAATGTGAATGGGGCCTAATTTATAAATTATGTGTTTTTCTATTCTATAATTTGGAGTGGTGGGTGTTAAAAATCTTAAAAATTTTGCCCCGGGCCCCTTTGGCCACAAAAAGGGTTCAAAAGGCCTTGACAGGGAAAGGGGTTAGTATTTGTTTTTTTTAATTTTTAAATTATTTTCCCCAATTAGTTTTTAGTGAACCCTGAAATTAATTAAAAATTTTTGAAAAGGGTCTCACATGTCAGGAAAGGGGTTTAAACCCTTTTTTTGGCGGGCAAAAAAGGGAGGGGTAAAAGGTAAGCATGTAAAAGAACAAAAATTTGGGGATTCCCTCAGTGGAACCCTGACCTTTTTTCATTTCGGGTTTTGAAGAACCCTCTGTTATCCCTAAAAATTTTAATGAGCCCTTTATTTTTTGCGCAGCTTACAATTGCAAGAACTGAAAGGCCCAAATATGTAACGGGAAATTTTACGGGTTATGTATTTAAATGTTTTGTAAAATAGTTTCTTTGTATGTTTTACCCCTTTTGATCCGGGATAACCCATTTAATTTATACATTTAAAGTTTGGGTTTTGGGCCCTAAGGGGGAAAAATTTAAAAATTTTTTTGGGTTTTTATGTAAAAAGTTTTTTTTAAAAATTTTAGGATTTATTTAATAGTAACTTAATGTTGAATTTTGATAAATTTTTAAAAGTATTTAATTTTTGGGGGGGCCCCATTACGTTTTAAATGTAAAAACCAGGGTTTAAAAAAACACATTCATGGTGGGTTGCTAACTCAATTATTTTCCTATGCTAAACTGCTTACAAACGCCATTGTGTTTTAATTTGCATGAATTTTTAAAAAGGGGGTTAAATCCCAATTTCTAGAACGTAAAAACATAAGGAACGTTTTTCCCAAAATTACGGGGAGTGTTGTAAAAAAGGCTAATGTATAATCTAGTAGTACTATCAAGGTAAACACAGTGGGCTTGATTATTTTCATTAAAAAAATGTAAAACAAAAACAGTTAAAGTTTTTATGGCATACTGTATCATGGTATAATCAAGTGGTGATTTTTCACAAAGGAGGTTAGAGTTCTTCTAAATGACAACTGATTAAAAAAACTAAAAGGGAAAAAAAAAATTTTTCCCTCCACTTTTATAGAAAAACGGGCAAAGGGGTGTTGGAGATGCTGTGCCCCCTTTAGGTTTAATTTTTGTTTCAACAAGGGAATGCTTCCCCCTTTTTAAAACCTGGCTGGGTTTGGAAAAACTGAATGTTTTAATGTTTTCCCCACATAAAGGAAAACCTAGCTAAAGCTGCACAGTGCTACTAGGAGAAGGTAAGACTTTTCACGCACACTTTTCTCCTGTTTACAAGAGTAGCAAAAACAGCAGTACTATTACTGCAGTCAAAAAAGGCAGAATTCTGGGGAAATGCTAAAACCCGTTCAAAAAAAATTTTCTTTTTGCGGTCAAAAACCGCTGGTAGAAAAAAGCAAAACAGAAAACAGAGTTTAAAGATGCAAACAGAGTTTAAAAGGGGTTTTTGGTCTCATTACAAGGATTGCTTTTTATTTTTAAAGACCCTTGCAAAACAAGTAAATTGAAAATTTTTTGTCCTTTAAAAGGTGCCCTTCCTATTGTGAGATACCCCCTCTTGTATGGGCTGCTTTAAAGGCCCCTAAAGGTCGCTTTGCTACAGACCTGTTTAAATTTTCCCCTGTTGGGCTGTCACCCGCTGGTTGTTTTAAGCTACAGCCCGGGCTTCTACTGCACCCTAGTAGAAGCCAGAAAAAAAACCCCCCTAAAATTAAAAATAAAACCCAAAGGGAAAACAGGACAGAGGAAAGATAAATTCAATTTTGTGAGAAAACCCCTTTAAGAGAATGTGTTTATTTTATAGCTCAAAGGGTTTGGGGAATTAGAGGAACCGGGCCGCCATCATTTTTTTTCGGGGCCCCCCATACACCCAAAGTGTCTGCCCCCCCCCCCCCCCCCCCCCTTCCCAAAAAAAAAAAAAAATAGGGTTATTTTTTTTGGAAATTTAAATATTTTTGATGTTAATGACACATTGGGGGGACATTTTATTTTTTTTTTATGGCAAAATTTTAGTATAGAATGCGCCTGTTTATGAACCCCCTCCCCTATGCAGGTCATAAATCAGGCGGTTCTAGGCTAAGACGGGGAATTCAGACTCAAAAAGGGGGTTTTTCCCTTTTTCCACCCAGTAAGGGCGCCTGGAATTCCCGGGAATGGCCCAAAAAAAATCGGGTAGCTTTTTAGGGGACTAGTGTCCCCCCGCCCCCCGCTGCCCTGAAATCAAGCGTTTAAAAATTTGTTTGCGGGGTTCTGTAATTCCTAAAATTTTTGGCGTGGGGAGGTTTGAAAACTATTGTGAACGGGGCGGCGTTTAGTTGTGGGGGCGGGAACGAGGGCCAAAATTTCTGGCGCGCCCCTTTTCAACTTTTTCGCGCTTAATCTTTATTTTGTGGGTCATTTTGGGAAATTGTTTTTTTCCCAGTTTTATAAAGGGGGTTTGATGTATTTTAATATTTTTTTTTCTTAGAAAAATACCCTTTTCTTCCAAAATCTCAAAAAGGAAAAACCCCCCTTTTTTAAACTCCTTTTTTTTTTTCAAATGCCTTTTTCCTCGGGTTTACTAAAAAAGGGGCCGGAAAGCTTTTCAGGGATTTTATCCCCTTGCTCCTCTTGTTAAGCATTATAATAAAATGTGTGCCGTCTGAGCAAAATTTTAGTTCAATACTTTCTCAAAGTTTAAATCTTTAATGTGTATCCAAAAACAACAGCCATTAAAAATGCAAAAACGATCCCAAAAACCTTCTCGGATAGCCTTATTTAGAAATCCTATAGTCTTATATTAGAAAGAGAAAACCCGACTCCTGCATCCTCCAGCCATTCCCCCTGCGCAGGTGGTAGCTGGGGGATGCGGAGTTTTGCTTTTTCCCATATGCACTGAAAGGTGTTTTAAAAGCTGCTTGGGCACGAAAAAAGGCGGATTTCTAATAAAAGGACTATCCTAGAAGGTACGGTATTTTTTAAAACCATTTTTAATGGACTGTTTGTTTGTGGATAAAATTAAAGATTAAAATTTTTGAGAAAGTTTTGAACTAAATTATTGCTCAGACGGCCAAACTTTTTTTTCAATAGCCTTTTCTTCACAAAGCTTGTCGGGGATAGTTTGTTATGGGGTTAGGGTTTTTTTTGTTCATTCCCCTTTTTGGGTGAAAGACTTTTCCACCTTTAATTCCATTTTTATACCAAAGTGAGGGGGCCGCAAAAGACACAATTTTAGATTTTTTTTTATGGTGTAACTTTAAACTAAAGTAGTTTTTAATCTTTTTTTTTTCCCGTCTCACCGGGTATTTGACAAGTGATCGTAGTAAAAAATACCATGGAAACTTGATGTACTGCAGTATACTGTTGTTTCAAGCCGATCGAACCCATACATCCTCAAAAAAACTTTCTGTAAATGTAAAAATTGGACAGAGAAAGTTCTGCGGGAGGCAAAACCAGACAGGAAGGTAAGAGTTAAAGCCAGCAAAACTATGTCCCCCCTCACCAGACTACAGTTGTAACAAGTGAATGGTGTGTTCTCTCACTGACTACAGTGTAACAAGTGAATGGTGCGTTCTCCTTCCACCTGACTACAGTGTAAACAAGGTGAATGGTGCGTTCCTCCACCTGACTACAGTGTTAAACAAGTGAATGGTTGCGTTTCTCCTCACCTGACTACAGTGTAACTAGTGGAATGGTGCGTTCTCCTCACCTGACTTCAGTGTAACATGTGAATGGTGGTTTCCTCACCTGACTACAATGTAACAGTGAATGGTGGTTCCCCTCACCTGACTTACAGTGTAACAAGTGAATGTGCGTTCTCCTCACCTGGACTACAGTGTAAAACGTGAATGGTGCGTTTCCTCACCTGACTACAGTGTACAACTGAATGGTGCGTTCTCCATCACCTGACTACGTGTAACAAGTGAATGGTGCGTTCTCCTCACCTGACTACAGTGTAACACGTGAATGGTGTGTTCTCCTCACCTGACTACAGTGTAACAAGTGAATGGTGCGTTCTCCTCACCTGACTACAGTGTAACAAGTGAATGGTGCGTTCTCCTCACCTGACTACAGTGTAACAAGTGAATGGTGCGTTCTCCTCACCTGACTACAGTGTAACAAGTGAATGGTGCGTTCTCCTCACCTGACTACAGTGTAACAAGTGAATGGTGCGTTCTCCTCACCTGACTACAGTGTAACAAGTGAATGGTGTGTTCTCCTCACCTGACTACAGTGTAACAAGTGAATGGTGCGTTCCCCTCACCTGACTACAGTGTAACAAGTGAATGGTGCGTTCCCCTCACCAGACTACAGTGTAACAAGTGAATGGTGCGTTCTCCTCACCTGACTACTGTGTAAACAAGTGAAATGGTGCGTTCTCCTCACCTGACTACATGTGTACAAGTGATATCGGTTGTGTTTCCCCTCACCTGACTACAGTGTTTAAAAAAATGAATGGTGCGTTCCCTCAACTGTTACAGTGTAACAAGTGAATGGTGTGTTCTCCTCACTGACTACAGTGTAACAAGTGAATGGTTGCGTTCTCCTCACCTGACTATGTGTAACAAGGGGAATGGTGCGTTCTCCTCAACTGATACAGTTGTAACAAGTGAATGGTGTGTTCTCACTTGACAACAGTGTAACACGTGAATGGTGCGTTCCTCTCACCTGACTACAGTGTAACAAGTGATTGGGATGCGTTCCCCTCACTGACTACAGGTAACAATGTGAATGGTGCGTTCTCCTCACTCTGGACTACAGTGTAACAGTGAATGGTGCGTTCTCCTCACCTGCCTACAGTGTAACACGTGAATGGTGTGTTCGCCTCACCTGACTACAGTGTAACAAGTGATTGGTGTGTTCTCCTCACCTGACTACCGTGTAACAATGTGAATGGTGTGTTCTTTCACTTGAACTACAAGTGTAACAAGTGAATGGTGCGTTCCCCTCACCTGACTACAGTGTAACAAGTGAATGGTGTGTTCTCCTCACCTGACTACAGTGTAACAAGTGAATGGTGTGTTCTCCTCACCTGACTACAGTGTAACAAGTGAATGGTGTGTTCTCCTCACCTGACTACAGTGTAACAAGTGAATGGTGTGTTCACCTCACCTTACTACAGTATAACAAGTGAATGGTGCGTTCCCTCACCTGATACGTGTTGTAAACAATGTGAATGGTGTTGTTACTCACATGGGACTACAGTGTTTACAAGTGATGGTGTGTTCCCTCACTGACTACAGTGTAACAAGTGAATGGTGTGTTCTCCGCACCTGACTACAGTGTAACAAGTGAATGGTGTGTTCTCCTCACCTGACTACAGTGTCACAAGTGAATGGTGTGTTCCCCTCACCTGACTACAGTGTCACAAGTGAATGGTGTGTTCCCCTCACCTGACTACAGTGTAACAAGTGAATGGTGTGTTCTCCTCACCTGACTACAGTGTAACAAGTGAATGGTGTGTTCCCCTCACCTGACTACAGTGTAACAAGTGAATGGTGTGTTCCCCTCACCTGACTACAGTGTAACAAGTGAATGGTGTGTTCTCCTCACCTGACTACAGTGTAACAAGTGAATGGTGTGTTCTCCTCACCTGACTACAGTGTAACAGGGGAATGGTGTGTTCCTCACCTGACTACAGTTGAAAACAGTGAATGGTGCGTTCCCCTAACCTGACACAGTGTAACAAGTGAATGGTTTGCCGGTTCCCTCACCTAAACTACAGTGAACAAGGGAATGGGGGTTTCCCCCCCCTCACCTGACCCCAGTGTAACAAGTGAATGGTGCGTTCCCTCACCTGACTACCAGTGTAAAAGGAATGGTGCGTTCCCTCACCAGACGACAGTGTAACAAGTGAATGGTGCGTTCCCTCACCTGATACAGTGTAACAAGGGGAATGGTGGTTCCCTCACCTGACTACAGTGTAACAAGTGAAGGGGTGCTTCCCTCACCTGACTACAGTGTAACAAGTGAAGGGTGCGTTCCCTCACCGACTACAGTGTAACAAGGGGAATGGTGCGTTCCCCTCACCTGACTACAGTGTAACAAGTAAAAGGGTTTGGTTTCCCCCCTCACCCGACTACAGTGTAACAAGTGAATGGTGCGTTCCCCTCACCTGACTACAGTGTAACAAGTGAATGGTGCGTTCCCCTCACCTGACTACAGTGTAACAAGTGAATGGTGCGTTCTCCTCACCTGACTACAGTGTAACAAGTGAATGGTGCGTTCTCCTCACCTGACTACAGTGTAACAAGTGACTGGTGCGTTCGCCTCACCTGACTACAGTGTAACAAGGGGAATGGTCGTTCTCCCTCACCTGACTACAGTTTGTAAAAAAGGTGAATGGTGCGCCCCCTCACCTGACTCAGTGTAAAAGTGAATGGTGCGTTCCCTCAACTGACTACAGTGTAACAAGTGAATGGTTGCGTTCCCTCACTGACTCAGTGAAACAAGGTGAAATGGTGTGTTCCCCTCACCTGACTACAGTGTAACAAGTGAATGGTGCGTTCCCCTCACCTGACTACAGTGTAACAAGTGAATGGTGTGTTCTCCTCACCTGACTACAGTGTAACAAGTGAATGGTGTGTTCTTCTCACTTGACTACAGTGTAACAAGTGAATGGTGTGTTCTCCTCACCTGACTACAGTGTATCAAGTGAATGGTGTGTTCTCCTCACCTGACTACAGTGTAACAAGTGAAGGGGTGCGTTCTCCTCACCCTGACTACAGTGTAACAGGAATGGTTTTCCCCCCCACCTATACAGTGTCAAAGGAAGGGGTCCCCTCACCTG
>JAODAL010077765.1:0-13153 GCA_025379985.1 Phyllomedusa bahiana | reverse complement strand
CAACAAACAATGGATTGGTATGGAGATTAAGTAAAGAATTGTTCTTAACTAACTGTGAAGCGCACGCTCAATGGTGTCACGAGAAAAAGACAATCGCTCGGAATCATCCATGCCTAGTAAGTTGTCAAAAGTTTTTGTCTCAGCTTAGAAGAGTGACATATGCAGATTTCGCAAAAAATTAGGGCTGTGTCAGGAGGTTCAAACAGGCTGGGTCCCTTAAGGGGTTATAAGGAGTTTGGGTTGCCCAAACAAAACTGAAGTTTATTCATGTTTTCGATAAGAAGATGTTACGAGTTCCTTCACCAGTTCAATCTCTTTATGTTGAGTGATTAACACATAGAGAGAAAATTCACACATTTTTTTTTTGTAAGTAATGAAAGACTTTAATTGCTCTCTTGTAAGGGTATTACTTGTATTTGCCATCACGCAAATATGGTCCATATTCACATCGAGCCAATCTTTTTCCTCACTTCGACCATGGGTCCTGGGAAATAAAGGTATCGAATGATTCTCAGAGTTATTTTCTGCTCACGAAATTAGAGCCTTCTATCGTTAATCGTAAATATGCTGTTGAGTGTTTTGCCCATAAAGCCTAGCTCATTAGCTGCTAGCTGGCGCTAAGCTGTCGTTATCTATATCTGTCTGAAACTGCAGTTTGTTGCTTAGACCAAATTTATTGGTTTCACTTCTTGCAACTCCTTTATACTTAAGCAAAGACATCTGCAATCTTGTCAGTAGTCTTATCTGTTTTGATTTCTTAGTTAAGCTCTTTATGATCTATTCTAGACTATTATGGGGTTTTACATTGACTGCTATTCAGTGGTTTTCATAATTGTCTAGATCCAAAAGATTTATCTACATGTAGGGACTTTGTTAAGAAGCCAGCAGAGACGATACTCGTTAATGTGTACTATCTGCACCAGTTCATGTTTAGCTCCTTAAGAGGTCCTGAACGCCAAATAGTAGTTTAATGACCGAGAACATTTGTTTTAGTTTTGTCCTCCTTGCGTTTCACGAGGTGTAATGCTTTTTTATTGTTTTTCAATTTGAGCGTGGATGATATAGCCGCCTTGTTTTATTCGAGACAAGTTGTACGCTTTAGGGGGGCATAGGTTTATAGTTCATTATAAATTAATTGCAGGTATTTTTTTTTGTATATATATATTTTTTTTAAATTATTATTTTTTTTTTACCCATTAATTTTCACACTTGAATAATAACTTGATTAGATTAATTCTAAGGTTATTATGGTCGTGTGGATTACTAATATGTGTTGTTTGTTTTTGTGTGTGTAATTTATGCACAATTATTTTTTACTAATTATTTATTTTTATTTTATTTATTTTTTTTATTTCTTTTTTTACTCTTAAACTTTTTCTGTTTTGTTTTTTTACTTTTTTTTTTACTTCCCATGAAGGAGACTGTTTTTAGATTTTTATATTTTTTTTTTTTTTACACCTTATGTAATTGTATAGCATATTCATATATGCTAATACATTATAATCTGTGTTCACTTGGACACAGGCAGTGATCTGGACAGCACACAGTGTGTCAAGGTCACTGGCTTCATTCACAGACAGCTCTGGGGCTACTCTAAGTCCCCAGGGTCTGTCTGTGCACGCCGGTCACCGGGCTCTGTCGGCGTTACAAGGTGTTCCGATCACCAGTCAGAGGAAGGGGAACCCTTGATTACGCTGCGGTAAGCACCGCACGCAACTAAAAGGGTTAAGGAATCAGGTTGCGATGTTTCCTCGCCCTCCGGTGCTCGCAGGACATGCTCTGGGATAGGGGCTGTGTACGTACAGCCCCGATTCCTAGGCGCATTGCGGGCGCGGGTGCGCAAACACCGATGTCGGCAGCGGACGCCAAAAGAGTCGCTGCCAGCGACGAACGACCGTACGGCTGACGTCAAAAGACGGTGCGTGGTCGTTAAGGAGTTAAGAAAAAAAACAGGAAATATATCAAAAACACAAATGACAAAATAAATTCTACAATAACTATACAGACCTCAGGCTAGACTGTTAAACTTTGTGCATCCCTTCTCACACTGGGCTGTAACACATTCAAAGAAAATTCAGCTGTATGTAGAAACAAGCGACGTTTTTTTTTCTTTAACCAAAGTACATACTTTACCTCAACTGTTTACTATACTGCAACAATCTGCACTAACAGGTAAACCATTAATCTACACATGAATTTCCCATTGATGTCAGAAAACACTTAGCATTCAAATATATAATGTAACAAAAACTTATTTCATATCGAGGTATTCATCTGAATCACCAAGTCCACGGACTCCTATGTTCCTTGAGACTTCGGTCTTTTAGAAAACTTGGAGTAGAGCAGCATTCAGAAAATTTCTGGGATATTCCCAGTCCCATCTGGGGTTGCAATGTTGAATCTGTTAGGGTTTGGGGGCACCTTAATAACTGATCAAGAATAACTGGATCTTGGAAAGGTTTTTTTACAAAGGAGTAATATAAATAAAAATATATAGACAAATAGGAAACTTTTTTTCATTTTTTTCGATATTAAACAAGTAAACTTAATTGAAGGATCAAAGAAAAGGCTACAAAAGACTTAGGTTACATAAAATTTGGCCAGAACCGCACTACATTATAATTATCAACAACATGCTAAAACATAGTGATTCAATGTGCAGTTACATGACTTTCATAACCATCCCATGAAGGAATATTTGGGAAAAGTACTCCCAATGGTTTCACACATGAATGAAAACTAACCTCCCCTGCAACAAGCAGGGAACCACTTACAAAAAGCATAAAGCATCATACCAAAACACTTTTGTTATTTCAGTTGTTCAGGTGAGCTAGATATAGCCCAATAAGTGGCCAGATGATCTAAAAAGGCTACGGATGTTCCACAATTCTTGCGCAGGTTACACGACAAATACAGGGAGTTAGCAAAAAAGACAAGACCGCATCTCAGGGACCAGGAGACCCTCTTATTCCAAAGCCTTAACGAACCCACCATGCCAGGGAGCTCAAACACCTTCCCCATATCTTACAAATATGCCTTTCTTTATTTCCTACGCTTAAGCAACCATTTTCTGTTGTGGGCAGCGCATGCTATTAATCATCCAACCACTAAACCAACGAAGGGGGTCTCGCTGCTAGCCTGTTGGCGCTATAGCCTTTATTACGTAATAGAGAACTTCAGTTTGCGAAACATATGTTGACCGCGGACCTAAGCTTATCCGGCTCAGGAAACGACACCCCCCTCACAAAAGACAAAACCGTGGTGGGTTAAGTGGATCGGGCACCCTCCATCTTATCATTTAGAAAACTGGATGACCTGGGAACCATAAAGCCCAACACCTTTGGGCAAGTCCATATTAGATGTAGAAGGTACCTGCTAGTTAGATGAAACTTAGGACATTCGTCGGCATTACCCTTGCACTAAACTTACTAAGCCTAGATAGAAGTGGTGTTGTAGTAGGACCTGTGCTGTAATGAATAAAAAGCTGAATCATTTTATCGTTCAGGTTGGAAGAATCCAGGTTCTCTGGGGAGGAATAACACTATCTCACCCTGTGTTCGTCGGTAGCAAGGGCCCAGCGCCGCTCCTATCTCCCATAAGGCCCTCCAAACGTACCCCTCCTATTATGCGAAGAGAGAAGTTGCGAATTAATGCCGAGTATTCACATGCGCGAGTCGGGGGGAGGAGAGAAGGCAACCGGTGGGAATGGAAATTTGTTAAACACCGACCCGGTATGCCTTAACAGTGAAGTGAGCCGCATGCTTAATCCTAAGATATGTAAACAGTTGGGACGAAGGGAGGCCAAAACTCATCCTGTAATTCTGGAAAACAGGTCGTAACCCTGAAACACAGAATACCACTGTGGGGAATATACCACTCTCCCTGCGCACTCCCAGTTCACCTCTGAGGACATTGCTAAGCTCAAGTCGGAAAGAGTCTGCAGTGCCATATTTGCTCGAGATAATCAACACCTCAGAGTAAGTACAATGAGCGTACCTTCTCGCCCAAACCAAAAGGGCCTGCCTCAGGATAGGAAAATCACGCAACTGCCCTGGTAACAGCAGCTTGCCAAGAAAAGGAGCTGCAGGGGATGTAAATACCCTCTAGTAAAATCGGGAGAACATATTCAAGGCTCTGGACTCTATTTCCGCTCCACATTCCCCCACCTAGCAGGTGCGCCATCTGACCTGCCAAGATAATATAAATTGATTTACCGGGCCACCACCACCCCCAACCAACACAACGGCCAGCCCCCCCTACTCTCGCCCACGGGGGCAGTTAAACTCTGTTTGCTGCTACCCCACGATGTCTGCGGCGCCCTGCCTTATAAATGAGGAGTCAGATTCGGAGGCGAATAAGTTTGTTTAATGGGAGGTACACCGGGCTTGCTGGATTATATAGAGAATTTTAGGTAGGAGCGTCTTCCATCTTACTAAACTAATCATGCGCCGATGTAGAAAGGTGAAAGTTTGTTCCAGTTATTATATTTTGTTTTGCACAAGCCTGCACAGAGGGCGGGATAACGTTCTGAGACTTCAAAACTCCTGGACCGATCTAGATATGTATGCCCAAATAGGTATCTGGAAGGGCCCCAGGACCATCGGGGAGGCTATCGCCTAGCCGTAGAGTTGGATGAGCGTCAATTAGCAAAATTTTTAGATTTCTCCCAGTTGATCTGTATACCAGAGAACAACCCGAATGCTAATTTTCCCGCAAGGTAGAATACAAAGAGCCCCTGTGGGTCCGCAAGTACACCAAGTTCATGGGCGTATAGGTCACTTTCACAAACAAATAGATGAGGCGATAGGCCTCTAACTGCCTGCATCGCTCTAACTTGGACGCCCAAGGGCTCAACCGCTAGGGCGAAGAGTTGGGGGGAAATAGGGCATCCATGCTCTTGTCCCGCATGTGAAGTAAAGGTTCTGTAAACCACCATTTACCGCTACTCTGGAGATAGGGTCCATATACAGCAAAGCCGATCCAATTATAAAGGAGATAAGAGGGCCAATAACCAAATGCTTCCAAAGTGAGGAATAGGTAGGACCATTCGATTGAGTCGAAGGCCTTAGCCGCGTCTAAAGAGGACTACAATTCTAGAGCCCACCTCGTCATGGGTGGCTGTAAATTTGTAAACAACCGTTCTGTAAATTTAACGCCGTCGACTTCTCAGGCATAAAACCTCATTTGGTCCTCAATGTTACTACGATAAGATGACATTATGGGAGCCCACCTAGCGAGTAGTTTGCCAGGATCTTGACGTCAGTCTGTGAGCAAGGATATTAGGGCGAGAGGACTCACAGGTGCAGGGTCTTAACAGGTTTGGGGAGAGAACTACGATTAATGGGCCTCATACTCAGAGGCTGGAAGCGCCAATTCCCGCTGATGGCGTCTGATATCTTCCAAGAACTGAGAGGAAAGAAGTCCCTCATTTTGCCCTATAAATTTCCATCGAAGCCCATCGCTCCCCAGGGATTTAGATGGTTGGAATAAGAGGTGAATGCAGTCGACTATTTACTGCCTCAGTAATAGGGACGTCTTGGAAATATCCTATCGTCTGCCGACAGGGTGGGAGAGCCGCAGCAGATAGTAGTCCCTAATCTCAAATTCTGAAAACAGTGATCTTAGAGGAGTACAAATTTGAATTGTATGAGCGGAACCGCCTCGAGTAATGACCAGGGGTCCCGGGTGCAATTCCCATCCGCAGACGACAGCACCGAAAAATCACCGGGGGACTTCAGAAGCACCACGCGCCATGCATGCCAGAAGCCAACCACTCTTTTCCCATGCTCAAAGTAGGATTGTCTACTAAAAAATGCTTTTTTCTGAGTTTGGAGTTCTACAAGACTGGTATAGTCTGGTCCTACACAGCCATCCGGCTCTATTTTCATTAGACGGGTCCTCTAGTATAGCGAAGTTCTGCCTCGTTACGTCCCTAGCTAGCTGAGAGCTCCGCTGCGCCAACCCGCTCTTAGATCGCTAATAGCGGACGAACAGGATACCCCTCGAGTATGCCTTAAAGAGGCATCCACACGTCAGCGTCACTGATGCTGATCCCGGCGTCTATCCTGGAAAATACACGCCACTTGCTCGAGGTAGTACTGCGTCAGGCGCGGTTAAAATTTGTAAACCAGAATGGGCTCTCAATGCCACCTAGTTCTGGGTGGCATGTTTATCCAGGCTTAAAGACAAACTATACCCAGGGCATGATCCGAAAAGGTGCGAGCATGATTTTGTACCGACTCGACAAGGGGGAGTAGGACAGGTGTGGATCAGCTTGAGGTCAATCCGTTGACAAAGCATTAAATTGCGTGGTGAATACAGGAGAGTACTCGACGTTCCGTGGGATTCCTGGAGCGCCAGGGCATCAACATTACCCCAAGCAATCAGCAGCGAAGTGTAGAGATGAGGGCAAAACGATCCAGGGGCCCTGTGGTACAACGGGTCAAAACGATCTATCATCTTGTCCCGACGGGCAGTTAAAATCCCTAGACCAAGATACTCGGCACAGAAGGATGCGAGGCAAGCACCTCACAAGACCTCTCTTATTACTACGAAAAGAATATAGGCGGCGGGACATAAATGCCCACTATAATGAACTGGGACATGAAATAAGGTACATATCAGCTCACAACGTACCTTCCCCGGTCATCCATACTTATCCGCAATAGTTTAGCTGAAGCGAACCGTGTCGACTAATCAAGATAGAGGACTCCCTGGGCAACAAATTAGTGAACGTCGAGTGATTAGGACCAAACTATCCAGATATGGCCCGGACTCAACAGTGCTGCCTATCTGGTATCATATAGAGTCTCCTGTAAGGCACCGATGTCACAATCTGCGCGCTCTCAGGAATTTAAAAACTTGGGCTCCTCTTAATGCGTCATTCAACCCCGGACGTTCCATGTCAGTAGAGAGGATTACGTTATTCGCCATGAGGACCTATGCAAGAAGGGATATGCACAAGATGGTCCGATGACTGCTATAGGGAATCAACAAACGCACACCTTAATCATTAAAGCATTGAGCGGGATGAACAAACGTGAAGCAATGTTACTGATACAATAGGTATCGAAAAATACCCCAACTGTCCCGTTTCCCACACTACCTCGTTACCATAGGGACGTATAGCATGGGATTCCCCGAACAGTTCCCGATCAGCGTGTATGATAACAAGTGGTGAACTTGAAATAGGTGAATAGTAAGCGTCTACATAAGGAAGCCGGAAGTCCCCAGGGGTCCACAGCCGGGGGAGAGAGTACAACCCAGTCCATACTGCAGAATATTCTATAACCAGTAACTGCATTCTACTTTTAACCAAGTTGAACAGGCCTGTGTCAATAGAACACAAATGTAAATGGCGTGCACCCATCAGGATGAAGTCGAGGGAGAAGGAGCTGAGGAGAGGGAGAGAGGGGGCGGAGAAGGAAGAGGAGGGGGAGGGAGAGGGGAGAAAAAAAATAAAAAATACTATAGGGGGGGGGTGGTTGGAGGAGTGGGAGGAGGAGACAAGAGGCAATGCAAATCTTCACTAGACCGCAAAGTAGGCCAGCGGGTTAATTATCAAACGAAGCGTGAGAGAGTCATTAGCAGGGTGATTTGGCGATCTTCTGCCCTAAAAGGACGGGTTTCCAACCACGTCGCTGGGTCTCTTGCGGAAGTATGAATGAAAGAAGGTCTTATTTGCGGCCATCCCTTATTGGGCCGGGTAGAGCATTGCATATTTATATTTGCGTTCCCGTAGCTTTTGCTTGGGCTGTGTGGAACTTGGCTCTTTTCTTCTGTACCGAATGAAATAATCAGGATAAACTAGAAACCTTGCGCTGCCGATTGGGATTGGGCCACGCTCCTTGGAGAGAAAGGACTGCGTCTCTGACCTTTAGTTTTAGGAGCTTAGCCTGGTAAGTACGTGGGGGCGTCGGGTCTGGTGGGGGTTTCGGCCAGCAGAATCACTATGCGCCCTTTCTACCGCTAACATAGCTGAGGAATTTGTCTCTGCCATATAGAGAATCGTATAGAAGGTTTTCCAGAAAAGGATTCAGGGGCGGTCCCTTAGCACCCTAGGGAGACCGATGAAGCGAAGGTTACACCTCCTCTTCCTGGTTCTCCTGATCATCCAGGTGCTGGTGAACGTAAAGTTTGGCATTGTTTTCTCAGCTTCTCCGAGACATTGGGACAGTGGGATGGCTTGGTCCTTCAAGGGTACTGACTCTATTCTCCACCTCGGTTACCCGTTCTCGTGTTTTCTGAGCATCATGCCGCAGTAAGGAGATATCCATCCTTTATTTGCCTCAATTTGGGAGGTCGAGGGTTAGTTTGGCATGAGTGAATGGCGGCAAGGACTTTCAAGTCTCTGGACTCAGAGGTTCCGTGTCCGAATCCTCGCGTTCTGTGTCGGCCGCATGTTTAGCACTGAGGCCAGCGCCCGCTTGTGGTGAGGGTATCTGTACCGCGAACTTCTCCAATTTCTCCACCGATTGGGTGGTGGTTTGGCGGGGGCCATAAGAGGAGACCACAGATAACAGCAGAGGGCCTCCGCTGGTCTATAGGGAGAGGAAAAGTGCACTTAGGATGCAGGATGCTTAGGATGCACAATGGGACTTCCTGATTGAATAGAAGAGAGCGCTTCACATTCTATAGACAGCAAAGAAGTAGTCCGGACAGTGACTGTCATCGCTGGGCGCCACAGTCGCCAATAGGGGTGTGAGCAGGCTGTCCATCCACGGGCGCAACCCGCAGCCACTTCCTAGTGGAGTCTCACAGCACAAGCATCAGACCGGGAAGTATGATGCGGCAGGTTGACAGTATGTTGGTGCAGCGATTATGGTTCTCGGAACGCAGCAGCACCCATACAATTACAGAATCACTCCTGTCCGTAGAGGATGGTCAGATACTGCAAGCCGTACATAATTACCTGTCCACTGAATTTATGATACAAACGTTCCAGCCCTGAGAATCCCTCGGGTGGACACCGGGGCGACAAGTCCATTAGAAGAAGGGTGTTATATGAAGAGGAATGCGGAGTGAGAAGGACGCTTGTATCTAAGCAGTAGTAGGGTAATGATTAGATTCAGGATCAACTGATGAAGTCTACTGCAGGAAGTAGCGCAGACTTGTGTAGAATGGGCATGCACTCAGAGATTTCCCCAGGCCTGAATACAGCTGGTGTGGTAGGCAGCGGAAATGGCGGCACGGCTCCGTATAGAAAGGGGTATGAGTATGTCCAGTTCTGCACAGGGTCCCCTGCAACAGAATCGAGGGCCATCCTCCGACTCCTCACCTCACTGCCGCAACGCGTCACGCGGGCCCGACGATGGGGACTATCGGCGCCTCTGAACCCTGGGGTGCAGCTGAACTTCCGGTCCAGCAGTGTGGGCAGCGCCACTACAGCGGTCCACATCGGACCCGAGCCCAGATGCGGGTTGCGCTCCGGCTCAGCTGTATGGGATCACGGGCGCAGTTCAGGCCGCTCCGGCAGCAGGGGCAGGGTACGCGCCGCAGCCCTCACTCTCAGACCCAAGAGCGCAGGCTGCACAGTGATGGTGGCACGTGGGGAGGCTGTAATCCCACTCGGGGCGCTCTGCCCGGCTCCGGCTGCGTTCCCGGATTCCCCTTGTTCCGCTGCATCTTCTCCCCGTGCGGTGCCTCTGACCTCAGCAGGTGGCAACTCTAAGGAGCGCGGCGTCCACCCGCTAGGCAGGCAGGGACGGATCCGCGCGACGGAGGGTCCCAGCGATGAACGTGGAGGAAGTCTCCAACTCGGTCACGAGTACGGAATCTCAGTGGGGTCTGGATGGTCTCTGCAGCTCCCCTCACGTTTTCCCGCGGGCGCCCACAGGCAGAGGGGACGGCCGCGCACCACGCGGTCAGCAAGATGGCGGAGTCGCGCGCAGCAGCTGGGCCCGGTCCTCGTCCGCTCGCTCCCTCCGCTCCGCACAGGATCACCGGCTCAAGAGCGCCTCTTACCTACCTTAAATGTTCCTGGAGTTGTGTGGCATTCATCATCCGGATCCTCAAGGCAATGTGTGATGTAGCCAAAGAACATCCTCTTCTTTGCCTTTCTGTGACTCTTTCAGTCTCTCTGTATCTCTGATGCAACCTGCTAATGACGCAATGGCGAGGTACTGTTAAACAATTGACAAGTGCTGTCTTGGTCTCATGATGTCAAAATATGAACAGCATGATGAGGAGGACTGTTTAAATACCAATTCAAATTGATCCCTTACATTTATTGGGCGATTCAGGGATCAAACACATGTTGGGAATTTTGCCATTAAGCTCCTTGTTAGAGATCAGAAAGTTGTGCATAAAGTACTGATTTTGACATTTGGTTCATTTAAAAACAATTTCAAGAAATGTTATGTTCATCCTGAAATTTCGACCAAAAGCCAAATATCCTTAATGTTTTGTGAGTAGTGTATGTCTGTCCTTCCCTTGCTTATGCTGGAAGTAAAATTTTAACCTGTTTAGATTTGAACCCTTTACCACCACAGACAGTTTTGACCTTCCTGACAAAGCCCCATTTTTTAAATCTGGCGTGTCAGAACACTTTATATGGGATTAACGTTTTGATAATTTTTACCTATCCATGTGATTCAGAGATTGTTTTCACGTGACAGATTTTGCTTTAAATTAGTAACACATTTTGTTTCATACAATCCTTGTTTATTTGTGAAAAATATCAAATTGTGAACATTTTCAAAAATGTGCCATTTTCAAAGTTTAAAAAATGTCTGCGTGTAAGAAAGATAGTAATTAAAGCCAATATAAACTCTAAATAAACTTTAAATAATCATGCCAAGCTTATCCTTCAAAATATCTCCAACTATATTCACAAGAGTAATTGAAAAAAAATGTTATCTTTATTTTGATACAAACAAAATGTATTCAATCTGGGTGAACATGAAAATCATAACATTTTGAGTATCACTTCATTAACTCCTTAAGGACCCGGCGTTTTTTGTTGTTGACACGTTCTTTTTCCACTCTCTCGCCTTTCCAGAGCCATAACCCTTTTTTATTTTTTTTCCACCTACTAGACACAATGAGGCTTTTATTTTGCGGGACAAGATGTACTTTCTAAATGGCCCCCGGGCCCCCCCCGCTGTTATTCACTATACTTTTAGGATATACAGGGAAAAAACGCAAAAAAAATTCCAAGTGGGACATAATTGTGATAAAAAGTATTTCCGCCATGTTTGCGGGGGTTTTGCTTTATTAAGGGCGTTCATATCTTCGGTTCAATGCAATGTGTTTTCTGTATTTCTACAGGTTGAAAACGATCCGGCAATTCCAAACATGTAGGGTTTCCGTTATGTTTGGTACCGTAAAAAAATCAACTTTTTCTATTTTGAAATTATTTAGTGCGACCATAACTTTTTTTGTACTAAACACCTACGGACGTCAGTGAGGGTGCATTTTTTGCGGGCTGAAGTATAATTTTTATCGCTAGCAGTTTGGAATGGATGCAACTTTTTTGATCACTTTTATTCCATTTTTTAAGTGACATAAAATGATCAAAAACGCAATTTTGGCGTTTGGAATTTTTTTTCTTCCACGGTGTTTAGCGCACGGGATAAATGATGTTATATTTTTATAGATCGGACTTTTTCGGACGCGGCGATACTAAATATGTGTAACTTTTTTTATTATTTTATTGTTTTTATTTGTAAAATGGTGAAAGGGGGGTGTTTTTGGAACTTTTAATATTTTTTTTTTGACTGTAAAATTTTTTTTTTTTTTTTTTTTTTTTACTTTAACATTGGGGGCCACCTATGGTTTTAAAAAATAGGGGGTGCAATTGTCAATTTACAGTCTAATGCATTGATAGGAAAATGCTTAGAGTGTCCAAATGGCGGTTTCCCACTTTCCTGTCTGCGGACGTTAGTGGGCAAACCAGGACGGGAATGACGGGCCCTTTCCCCAAGGCTCCCATTTCCCATGCCCGGTGGTCGGATTTTGCAGCTATGCTGGACGGCCCCGTCACCCGCGATCGGTGTGCGGCACTGTCGTCTTTCCTTCAGATCCCCGGGGGCTTCTTTCCCGCGGTTTTTAGGGTTAAACAGCGGGGGGGCGGGGCTGCCATTCGCGCTGTGATGGCAGGGTGTTGCGGCGTTTTGCCCGCTAACACCCGCCGGCTGTGCGGGGGGGTCGCGGGCGATCCCCTGCAAAGCCTCTAGTGGCCCTGGGCTACTCATATGCCCGGGTTTTAAAGGGGGGTTAATTATACTCAAATTTTCGCTATGCCCTTTGCCCTGACCAGATGAAAAAACAGGGCAGGATGTTTTTGAGGATTACGTTGGCTATCGACATCGCGTAGTGTATTTTTGGCCCCCATCGAAAAAGGGTTTTGATGTCAATAGCGATTTCCCCGATGACCATTAAAAGTTTTGGGGAGAGAACAACACCTTCATTTTTAACCCAAACAGGGCTGGAAAAGCGGGAAAAAAAAAGCCAAACAGTCAAATGGATCCCTGTACATTTAGGGCAACACTTAGGCTAAAAAGCCACAAAAAAAAGAAAACCCTTCCATCCCTGTTTGTACCACGCTGACCCCTTAAACCCGGGATCACCCCCAAAAAATTAAAAGTGACGAAGGCGTATGATTTGAACCATATTTTACTTGACTGGGCATTGAAAATCCCGTCCTGGAAAGCAGCAGGCCCCCAAACCCGCATGAACCCACATTTAAAAAGTGCCGGGGAAAAAAGGGTCTTTCAACCACCCTTTTAGTTGAAAAGGCATTGATTCCGTCCCGGGCCCCAAACATGGCCCCAAGCCTGCTAACCCCAGATTTAAAAAGTGCCCGGAAAAGGAGTCTTTCAACCCCTTTTAGTTTCATGGACATTGATATACCTGTCCGGGCCACGCATGACCCCAAACTTGTAACCCCCAGATTTAAAAAGTGCGGAAAAAGGAGGGGTTTTTAACCCCCTTTTAGTTTATGGCATTGACTATACCTGTCCTGGGCCACAGAAAGAGCCCAAACCTGCATGCCCCCACATTTAAAAAATGCGGAAAAAAAGGGTCTTTCAACCCCATTTTGTTTCACTGGACATTGATATACCTGTCCTGGGCCAAGCATGAGCCCCAAACTGCATAACCCCAGGTTTTAAAAAGTGCCGGAAAAAGGGTCTTTCAACCCCCATTTTGTTTC
>JAODAL010077764.1:0-13153 GCA_025379985.1 Phyllomedusa bahiana | reverse complement strand
GGGGGAAAGGGGCCCATTGTGTATAAGAGACATGGAAACTGTGGAGCACCGTGCGCCATTGATGTTAGAAGGGAATGTCGACTACAGGGGAGGAGCTCATTGCCAAAATGACCCAGGGGCGACCAGACGTGTTTCTAACACAACAGCAAACCTACTGCGTATGGGGCCCCAGAGCAGACGGATGTCACTGCACCTCTGCTAACCCTACTGTGTATGGGGCCCCAGAGCAGACGGATGTCACTGCACCTCTGCTAACCCTACTGTATATGGGGCCCCGGAGCAGACGGATGTCACTGCACCTCTGCTAACCCTACTGCAGCCCCAGAGCAGACGGATGTCACTGCACCTCTGCTAACCCTACTGCGTATGGGGCCCGGAGAAGACGGATGTCACTACACCTCTCCCTAACCCTACTGTGTATGGGGCCCCGGAGCAGACGAATGTCACTGCACCTCTGCTAACCCTACTGTGTCTGGGGCCCCGGAGCAGACGGATGTCACTGCACCTCTGCTAACCCTACTGCGTATGGGGCCCCGGAGCAGACAGATGTCACTGCACCTCTGCTAACCCTATGTGATGGGGCCCCGGAGCAGACAGATGTCACTGCACCTCTGCTAACCCAACTGTGTATGGGGCCCCGGAGCAGACGAATGTCACTGCACCTCTGCAAACCCCTACTGTGTCTGGGGCCCCGGCAGACGGATGTCACTGCTCCTCTGGTATAGCCAGTGCGTATGGGGCCCCGGAGCAGACAGATGTCACTGCACCTCTGCTAACCCTACTGTGAAATGGGGCCCGGAGCAGAAAGATGTCCTGCACCTCTGCTAACCCTACTGCGTATGGGGCCCCGGCGCAGACGAATGTCACTGCACCTCTGCTAACCCTACTGTGTATGGGACCCCGGGGCAGACGACTGTCAATGCACCTCTGCTAACCCTACTGTGTATGGGGCCCCGGAGCAGACGAATGTCACTGCACCTCTGCTAACCCTACTGTGTATGGGCCCGGAGCAGACAGATGTCACTGCACCTCTGCTAACCCTACTGTTTATTGGGCCCGGAGCAACAGATGTCACTGCACCTCTGCTAACCCTACTGTGTATGGGGCCCCAGAGCAGACAGATGTCACTGCACCTCTGCTAACCTACTGCTATGGGCCCCGGAGCAGACGAATGTCACTGCACCTCTGCTAACCCTACTGTGTATGGGCCCCGGAGCAGACGGATGTCACTGCACCTCTGCTAACCCTACTGTGTATGGGCCCCGGAGCAGAGGGATGTCACTGCACCTCTGCTAACCCTACTGTGTATGGGCCCCGGAGGAGACTGATGTCACTGCACCTCTGCTAACCCTACTGTGTATGGGGCCCCGGAGCAGACGACTGTCACTGCACCTCTGCTAACCCTACTGCGTATGGGGCCCCGGACAGGGCCGTCTTAACAGCACTAAGGGCCCACAGGGCAGAGAGGTATACTGCCCCCCCCAAAAAAAAAAAAAATACTCAAAGAAACAAATAAACATTACCAGCTCCGGTCACCATTACATGACAGAGACCACAGCATGATCAAATATAGAAGTAAAATAACCCCTGACACCAGGGACTCACCGGAGACGTCCTGTCTGATCAGTCGTTCTCTGAATCGTTCTTTTTCCCTTTTCCTCTCCTTCCGTCTAGACCACCATGATGATTTGTCTCGGCTGCAGCTCGTCCCTGCAGAATGTAACACACAAACATCTTAGAATCGTCACTTTATCAGCACTTTGCTACCGATTCCTACCTCAGTTATGGGCGCCCCACATTTAGTAAGTAGATAGTAATGCTGCCCACCATTAAGTAGGTAGGTATACAGGCTCACTGTAGGTAAATATGCTGCCCCCTGTAGGTAGGTTTATAGCCCACCCTGTAGATTGTAGACCCCTGTAATATCTCCCCCATAGAGTGTAGGCCCCTCCTGTATTATTCCCTTATAGATAGGGCCAGTAATTAGGCAGGCAGGGCCAGTATATAGCTAGGCAGGGCCAGTATATTGGTAGGCAGGGCAGTATATAGCCAGGCAGGGTCAGTAATTAGGGCAGGCAGGGCCAGTATATAGCTAGGCAGGGCAGTATATTGGTAGGCAGGGCAGTATATAGCCAGGCAGGGCAGTATATTGGAAGGCAGGGGGGTGTATATAACCAGGCAGGGCAGTATATAGGGAGGCAGGGCAGTATATAGGTAGGCAGGGCAGTATATGGGCAGGCAGGGCAGTATATGGGCAGACAGGGCAGTATATGGGCAGTATATAGCCAGGCAGGGCAGTATATGGGCAGGCAGGGGCAGTATATGGGCAGGCAGGGCAGTATATGGGCAGGCAGGGCAGTATATGGGCAGTATCAGGGCAGTATATGGGCAGGCAGGGGCAGTATATGGGCAGGCAGGGCAGTATATGGGCAGGCAGGGCAGTAGTTTAAAAAAAAAAAAAATTTTTTTTTACTTACCTGATTTCCCTCCTCTTCTCCTCGTCCGTCCAGAGCCGGTGGCCGCTCACAGCAAAGTGCGGGGCCGCGGAGCAGGCGCGCGATGCCGTCATCACATTGCGCGCCTGCCCTGTGGCCTCCTGGGAGCTGAACAGCCAGGAGCAGAAGATCCCGGCTGTTCGGCCTCGGCCGCTGCCTGCACCGCACGGTGCAGGCAGCGGCCGTGATGGCTGCATGGCTGAGTCTGTAACCCGGCCGTGCAGCGAGGGAGGAGGAGGGGGACCTGCGCCACAGAGCGGCGCCGGTACTCGGGGCCCGCCAGGGGGAAACCCCAGCCTCCCCCGGCGACGCTCCGAGCCGGCGCTGCGGCACGAATCCCGATGGCCCCCGGGCAGAGCCTGGCTGTGGCTCCACCGGGCTGGGTAGGCGGCTGCGCGGGAGGGCCCCCTGAGCTCGTGGGGCCCACGGGCAGTGGCCTACCTGGCCCAATGGAAGAGACGGCCCTGTCCCCGGAGCAGACGGATGTGACTGCACCTCTGCTAACCCTACTGTGTATGGGGCCCCAGAGCAGATGAATGTCACTGCACCTCTGCTAACCCTACTGTGTATGGGGCCCCAGAGCAGACGGATGTCACTGCACCTCTGCTAACCTTACTGTGTATGGGAACCCAGAGTAGATAGATGTCACTGCACCTCTTATAACCCTACTGTGTATAGGCCCCGGAGCCGCACGACGTCACTGCACCTCTGCTAACCCTACTGTGTATGGGGGCCTGGAGCAGACGGATGTCACTGCACCTCTGCTAACCCTACTGTGTATGGGGCCCCGGAGCAGACAGATGTCACTGCACCTCTGCTAACCCTACTGTGTATGGGAGCCCAGAGCAGACGGATGTCACTGCATCTCTGCTAACCCTACTGTGTATAGGTCCACAGAGCAGATGTATGTCACTGCACCTCTGCTAACCCTACTGTGTATGGGGCCCGGAGCAGACAGATGTCACTGCACCTCTGCTAACCTTACTGTGTATGGACCCCGGAGCAGACAGATGTCACTGCACCTCTGCTAACCCTACTGTGTATGGGCCCCGGAGCAGACGGATGTCACTGCACCTCTGCTAACCCTACTGTGTATGGGTCCTGGAGCAGACAGATGTCACTGCACTTCTGCTAACCCTACTCAACTCGCAGTAAGCCAGGTCGAGCTTGGGTTATTTAGATCTTGAACTCAAACCAGGTTACAGCAATTGAAGGATTTTCTGTAGGGCTGTGGGAGGGGGCAGCAGGAGGTACGGGGCTGATTGATGCCTCATTACAGAGCGGTTTCACATGACATTGTTGAGAGAGTAAAGTGAGATGTGCGGACCTGTGTATCCAGGCCACAGCTGTGACACCTGCACAATGGTCTCATATTAGGTGGTACACATAGAGCCTTTGATGTGGTCACCAAGACCCCCCGTCTTGTCAAACAAGCCCACCAACCTTAATTAACTGCTATTCTCCACACCTGTAATTAGTAACTTTTAAAAAAGCATCATAAACCATAATAACACTATTACACTCCATCTTCATTGATTTATAGGGCCCATTGTAGTAGATCATTATCCAGAGGTTGTATTCTTAGGCTGTGGGAGGAGGGTTTCCTTCCAAAACCTTTGTAGAGGCTACATATACAATTGCATCACATTATTATGACCACCAGCACAGACAGCAGGTAGACGCATAGTTGGCAACTTTTGAAAATGAAAAAGCAGGAGATTTGAGACGGCGGTGCGCGTAGCGCGCCGCGGCAAAAGTTTGCATGGACACGCCCATCTTTTCGGTATGCCACGCCCCTTCAAAAGCCACACCCACTCCACCTAACTGCATAACGGCTTTGGAAGAAAGCCAGGTAGATGCCCTTATAGCCAGGTAGTAACCCCCCATAAGCAGGTAGTGCCCCTTACAGGCAGGTAGTTGCCCCCTTGTAGCCAAGTAGATGCCCCTCTGTAGCCAGGTAGGCGCCTCCCTTTGTTAGCCAGGTAGCTGCCCCCATTGTTTGCCAGGTAGTGCCCCCTCTGTTGCCAGGTAGTGCCCCCATTGTTGCCAGGTAGTGCCCCCTCTGTTGCCAGGTAGTGCCCCCATTGTTGCCAGGTAGATGCCCCCTCTGTTGCCAGGTAGATGCCCCCTCTGTTGCCTGGTTGTGCCCCCTCTGTTGCCAGGTAGTGCCCCCATTGTTGCCAGTAGTGCCCCTCTGTTGCCAGGTAGTGCCCCCTCTGTTGCCAGGTAGATGCCCCCTCTGTTCGCCAGGTAGTGCCCCCTCTGTTGCCAGGTAGTGCCCCCATTGTTGCCAGGTAGTGCCCCCTCTTTTGCCAGGTAGTGCCCCCTCTCTTGCCAGGTAGTGCCCCCATTGTTGCCAGGCAGAGCCCCCCATATAGCTAATAAAAATAAAATAATAAAATCTACTTATGTCACCAGGCTCCTGCAGCACGGCCGCTCCGGACGATCTCCTCAGCGGCGCAGGGGGAAGTGAGAGCAGCCGCGCGTCACTCCCCTGCAGCCGCGCGTCACTTCCCCTGCGCCGCTGACCTGTATGTGCGGCGCACACACCGGCGCCGGACATACAGGGAGAGGAGGGGGAGGGGAGCGATCCCTCCTGCCTCCTCCCTGCACAGCGAGACTCCGGGCGGGTGAAGCGGGCGCAGCGGCCGCTTCACCCGCCTGTAGGAGCGGCCCGGCGGCGCCAGAGTAGCGCACTATCGCTACTCTGTCGCCGCAGCAATTTAAAGAGCCCCCCGCCGCCTGCTGGCGGCAGGAGGAATGCCAACTCCCCCGGGAGGGCGGGAGGGGACCCCAAATAGCGGGACCCCCCACCAAAAATTGGAGAGTTGGCATGTATGGGTAGACGGGCGGGGAGTGACTCAAGGTCCTGGTAGGGTGTCCCAGGTATCTGAAGCCAACTGCATCCCACAGCTGCTGGAGGGTCCATAGAGCCAACACCACCATCCAGGGGCTCCCACAGCTGCTGGAAGGGCCATAGAGCCAACACCACCATCCAGGGGCCCCACAGCTGCTGAAGGGTCCATAGAGCCAATACAGTCATCCAGGGACCCCACAGCTGCTGGAGGGTCCATAGAGCCAACACCACCATCCAGGGGCCCCACAACTGCTGGAGGGACCATAGACCAAACACCACCATCCAGGGGCTCCCACAGCTGCTGGAGGGGCCATAGAGCCAACACCACCATCCAGGGGCCCCACAGCTGCTGGAGGGGCCATAGAGCCAACACCACCATCCAGGGCTCACACAGCTGCTGGAGCGTCCATAGAGCCAACACCACCATCCAGGGGCTCCCACAGCTGCTGGAGCGTCCATAGAGCCAACACCACCATCCAGGGGCCCCACAGCTGCTGGAGGGGCCATAGAGCCAACACCACCATCCAGGGGCCCCACAGCTGCTGGAGGAGCCATAGAGCCAACACCACCATCCAGGGGCCCCACACAGGCTCAATTGGGGTCTGGGGAATTAGGGGCCAGGGTAGTACTTGGAAGTCTTGGTCCTGCTCTTCCAACCAATGTCAGACATTTCTAGCCGTGTGACATGTCGCGTTGTGACATCCGCCCCAGGGAAGGCAAACAGCATGTATGGGTGTACGTGATCTACAAGGCTGGATATATACCCAGATCGGGTGAGAGAGCTTTGCACATGAATGAGTGGCCCTGAGAATGCCCCGAAAACATTCCCCAGACCATAACACTGTCACCACCAGCTTGTGTTCTTCCAGCAATGGTTACAGGGTGTTTCTCTTCTGACACACCAATGTCCATCTGTTCCATGAAGCAGAAACCATGACTCATTGAAGAAGACAAACCTTTACCAATCAGAGTCCATTTCTGATGCTGCCAAGAAAATTGAAGCCTTTATTGCTGATGCAGTAGGGTTAGCAGAGGTACAGTGACATCCGTCTGCTCCGAGGCCCCATACACAGTAGGGTTAGCAGAGGTACAGTGACATCCGTCTGCTCCGAGGCCCCATACACAGTAGGGTTAGCAGAGGTACAGTGACATCCGTCTGCTCCGAGGCCCCATACACAGTAGGGTTAGCAGAGGTACCGGTGACATCTGTCTGCTTTGGGGCCCCATACACAGTAGGGTTAGCAGAGCTGCAGTGACATTTGTCTGCTTTGGGGCCCCATACACAGTAGAGTTAGCAGAGGTACAGTGACATCCGTCTGCTCCGAGGCCCCATACACAGTAGGGTTAGCAGAGGTACCGGTGACATCTGTCTGCTTTGGGGCCCCATACACAGTAGGGTTAGCAGAGGTGCAGTGACATTTGTCTGCTTTGGGGCCCCATACACAGTAGGGTTAGCAGAGGTGCAGGGACATCCGTCTGCTCTGGGGCCCCATACACAGTAGGGTTAGCAGAGGTGCAGTGACATCTGTCTGCTCCAGGGCCTCATACACAGTAGGGTTAGCAGAGGTGCAGTGACATCCGTCTGCCCTGGAGCCCCATACACATTTGTCCACTCACAATACTTTTACCACTGCAGCCACCAACATGCCACTGCATGTGCTTCAGTAATACATGTAAGAGCAGTACAGGACATGTAGTATTGCACTGTACTGTAGAGAGGCGCTACTAGACCGCCAATCATTGCATACACCTCACTAATACATGTAAGAGCAGTACAGGACATGTAGTACCACACTATACTGTAGAGAGGCGCTATAGACCTTCAATCACTGCATGCACCTCACTAATACATGTAAGAGCAGTACAGGACATGTAGTACCGCACTGTACTGTAGAGAGGCGCTATCGACTGCCCATCACTGCATGCGCCTCTCTAATACATGTAAGAGCAGTACAGGACATGTAGTACCGCACTGTACTGTAGAGAGGCACTATAGACCACCAATCACTGCATGCACCTCACTAATACATGTAAGAGCAGTACAGGACATGTAGTACTGCACGGTACTGTAGAGAGGCGCTATAGACCACCAATCACTGCATGCACCTCACTAATACATGTAAGAGCAGTACAGGACATGTAGTACCGCACTGTACTATAGAGAGGCGCTATGGACCACCAATCACTGCATGCACCTCACTAATACATGTAAGAGCAGTA
Organism: Phyllomedusa bahiana; assembly: GCA_025379985.1. NCBI lineage: Eukaryota > Metazoa > Chordata > Amphibia > Anura > Hylidae > Phyllomedusa > Phyllomedusa bahiana. Next base: position 5,581 of record JAODAL010077764.1, on the reverse strand, counting down.
CAGAACATGTAGCACCGCACTGTACTGTAGAGAGGAGCTACTAGACCACCAATCACTGCATGTACCTCCCTAATACAGAGGTTTTACAAGTGAAATGTTCATGGGAATTGGCTGGGACATTGTATCCTGAAACCACACTTAACATACAATGCCCCAGGCAAAACCATTGTTTGTTGAAGAATCTTGTACCCTGAGGCCACTGTGACCTGAGGGGGCGCTGTACTTATCATTATTTTCCCTCCCTCTTAGTTTGACAAGTGGTCGGACTCTCAGAGGCGCCGCATCCTGTGTGAGCTGTTTGAGAGATGCAGCGTGTCCCAGCTCAGATTCTCCAGCGGATATCTGCAGGGAAAGGCCCCCAGGGATGCGGTGGATTTCAGCAGTGTGCTCCCCAGGGTGCTCAGCCTCTACGTCTTCTCCTTCCTGGACCCTCGCAGCCTCTGCCGCTGTGCACAGGTGGGTGCTGGTGCGGGCACAGAACGGGTCTTGTAGAGGAAGGGTAGTGCTGTATCAGGAGTTTATCTGCAATTTCCCGTTCTACTTTTTCTTTGGTAAAAGCTATTCCATTATTAAAGGGGAACCCACGGGCCCTCTCCCCATAGTCAAGGAATAGTCCCAGCTGACACAAAGGGTGATATGTACGAAGGGGTCAGTTTTAATGTTCTGCCGTTAAACTAGGCGCATTACTGCTCGGACAGACAGACCTATCTCAATGTGGTCTGCCTGAGCCCGAGGAGTCGAGGTGGTGCTTGATTGGCCATTAGGCCAAAAAATATCCCCTTTGTCTCAACTTACACCAGTAAAATAATAAAAAGTAATTTCTGATAATTATCAAACTATATAAAATGAAATAGAAATTTCATAATAAATTATGTGATATAAAATTATATATTTAAATTAATATAACATTTTATAAGATCCAAAAAATATCAAATTGTATCCTAGAAAGATGTATATAATCTAAGATTTTAAAATTTAAAATTAAATAATATACATTTCAAAATAAATTATATAATCTAAAATTAATATAAAATTATATAGGATACCAAAAATATCAAATTATTTCCTGTAAAGATTTATATAATCTAAGAGTAATTTAAAATGAAATAATATAAGTTTCATAATAAATTATATAATATAAAATGAATATAAAATGAATATAAAATTATATAAGGTTCCAAAAATATAAAATTATCTCCCATAAAATGTATTTAAGATTTATATAATCTAAGAGTAATTTAAAATGAAATAATATAAGTTTCATAATAAATTATATAATATAAATGATGAATATAAAATTATATAAGTTCCCAAAAATATAAAATTATCTCCCATAAAATGTATTTAAGATTTATATAATCTAAGAGTAATTTAAAATGAAAAAATATAAGTTTCATAATAAATAATATAATATAAAATGAATATAAAATGATATAAAATTATATAAGGTCCCAAAAATATAAAATTATCTCCCATAAAATGTATTTAAGATTTATTTAATCTAAGAGTAATTTAAAATGAAATATTATAAGTTTCATAATAAATTATATAATATAAAATGAATATAAAATGAATATAAAATTATATAAGGTCCCAAAAATATAAAATTTTCTCCCATAAAATGTATTTAAGATTTATATAATCTAAGAGTAATTTAAAATGAAATAATATAAGTTTCATAATAAATTATATAATATAAAATGAATTAAAATGAATATAAAATTATATAAGGTCCCAAAAATATAAAATTATCTCCCATAAAATGTATTTAAGATTTATATAATCTAAAATTAAATAATATCAATTATTAGCGTCTACTATAAATCCCGTTCCCAATCGTGTATTGACGGAGTTATCGTAGTGTTATCAGTGATCTCAAACACATCACAGCAGGCTAGGAATAAAATAAATGGTGCAAGAATAGGATGTCGGTGAATAGAAACTATGGTACTGATCCTGCTTGGTGGACCAGAAGTCACAGAAAGATCTGCGGTGTGCCGGCTATTGCTGTATGTCAAATACAGGGGTCCCGATCGCTTTATATGGCAGCTAGAAGAAAAAAAAATGGAATAAAAGTGATCAAAAAAGTCGCATGTATGCTAAACTGGTACTAGTAAAAAGCACACCTCAGCCCGCAAAAAATGCCGCCTCACACAAGTCCATAGGTGGAAGCAGAAAAAATGTATTGGCCATAGAAAATGGCGCCGCAAAAATGTGAAAAATAGAAAATGTTTGGATTTTTTTTACGGCACCAAAACATAATGAAAACCCTACATGTTTGGTATCGCCGGATTCATATCAACCTGCAGAATACAGATAACACAACATTTAATGCAAGGACACTCAATGGTCTAGGACAGGGAGGGGGTTAATATAACGGTCCCTGTGGTCTAGAGCAGTGTGGGGGTTAATGCAAGGATACTCGGTGGTCTAGAGCAGTGTGGGGGTTAATTTAAGGATCCATGTGGTCTAGAGCAGTGTGGGGGTTAATGCAAGGATACTCGGTGGTCTAGAGCAGTGTGGGGGTTAATTTAAGGATCCCTGTGGTCTAGAGCAGTGTGGGGGTTAATGCAAGGATACTCGGTGGTCTAGAGCAGTGTGGGGGTTAATTTAAGGATCTCTGTGGTCTAGAACCGTGTGGGGGTTAATGTAAAGATCCCTGTGGTCTAGAGCAGTGTGGGGGTCAATGCAAGGATACTCGGTGGTCTAGGACAGTGAGGGGGTTAATGTAAGGATCCCTGTGGTCTAGAGCAGTGTGAGGGTTTATGCAAGGATACTCGGTGGTCTAAAGCAGTGTGGGGGTTAATAAAAGGATCCCTGTGGTCTAGAGCAGTGTGGGGGTTAATGTAAGGGGTTAATGTTTTTAATTAGCAGTAGTCTGTATAAGGGTTAATGCCCTTTTTCTTTCAGTCTGCTTGCAGGGAGCCCTGGAAAGGTGAGCAGTATCTACCTTTCCTTTTTGTGGTGGTGGTGCTGTGTGGCGGCCATTGCTGCTGTGATGCTGTGCTGGTGGGGTGTTGCAGCCCAGAGCCGGGGGGCTAGGTCTGGCAGCAGTGGTGCTGTTGGGCCACTGGGCTGTGCCCCTCATCTGTGTGGTTTTTGCTGCGGTGGTGGCCGCCATGCAGTGTTACCCCCATTTAGAGTAGGGACCCACTTTAAAGAGGTCGCCGGGACGTGGCAAGTGGGCCTATACGTTTTGATGAAAAAGTATACTACCTGTTCATTTTTTGTAAAGTTTTGCTGAGAAGCATTAGATAAACGTATAGTGTGAGGATGTGCGGTCCATGCCTCTCCCTTCCATGTTAATGTAAGGATCCCTGTGGTCTAGAGCAGTGTGGGGGTTAATGCAAGGATACTCGGTGGTCTAGAGCAGTGTGGGGGTTAATGTAAGGATCCTTGTGGTCTAGAGCAGTGTGGGGGTTAATTTAAGGATCCCTGTGGTCAAGAACAGTGTGGGGGATAATGTAAGGATCCCTGTGGTCTAGAGCAGTGTGGGGATTAATGCAAGGATACTCTGCGGTCTAGGACAGTGAGGGGGATAATGTAAGGATCCCTGTGATTTAGAGCAGTGTGGGGGTTAATGTAAGGATCCTGTGGTCTAGAGTAGTGTGGGGGTTAATGCAAGGATACTCAGTGGTCTAGGACAGTGAGGGGGTTAATGTAAGGATCCCTGTGGTCTAGAGCAGTGTGGGGGTCAATGTAAGGGTCCTTGTGGTCTAGAGCAGTGTGGGGGTTGATGCAAGGATACTCTGTGGTCTAGGACAGTGAGGGGGTTAATGTAAGGATCCCTGTGATTTAGAGCAGTGTGGGGGTTAATGTAAGGATCCTGTGGTCTAGAGCAGTGTGGGGGTTAATGCAAGGATACTCAGTGGTCTACGACAGTGAGGGGGTTAATGTAAGGATCCCTGTGGTCTAGAGCAGTGTGGGGGTCAATGTAAGGATCCCTGTGGTCTAGAGCAGTGTGGGGGTCAATGCAAGGATACTCGGTGGTCTAGGACAGTGAGGGGGTTAATGTAAGGATCCCTGTGGTCTAGAGCAGTGTGGGGGTTAATGTAAGGATCCCTGTGGTCTAGAGCAGTGCGGGGCTTCATGTAAGGATCCATGTAGTCTAGAACATTGTGGGGGTTAATGCAAGGATCCCTGTGATTTAGAGCAGTGTATGGGGTTAATGTAAGGACACTCAGTGGTCTAGGACACTGAGGAGGTTAATATGAAGGTCCCTGTGGTCTAGAGCAGTGAGGGGGTTAATGCAAGGATACTCGGTGGCCAGGACAATGAGGGGGTTATTGTAAGAATCCCTTCGGTCTAGGTGAAGGGATTAAAGGGGTTGCACCGCAAAAAACATTACATATCAACAGGATCCACCGCTGGGACCCACACTGATCACTTAGACAGAGTCCCCCCCATCCTTCCTCACTACTTTTGCAGTGCAGGGCACTGTTTTAGCAACCGGCGGGGGTCCCAGTAATGGCACCCTCAGCGATCAGACATTTTTCACATGTCCTGTAATGTAGAGATCTCTGGTGATCTAGGGTAGTGAGCGGTTAATGTAAAAATCCCTGGTGATCTAGGGCAATGGAGGGGGGGGGGGGTTTAATGTAATGATCCCTGGTGGAGGGCACAAGATGGGTAAATGTTACACTCCTAGGTATCAGAGGTTACTCACCTCTCCAGGCTCCAGTGTTGTCGGCGGTCACTTCCTATTTTCTCCCAGCACTTATCATAGAGGTGGGTGCGGGGAGGTGTAGATTTGCCATCCATTTTATTTTCTGGATAACCCAAGGGGGCTGCTGCAGACTTTCCTGGTCTGGACTCCTTCTGTTAGGATTTCTTAAGATGTTCTGCATTTTTTATGCCGATTTTAAATCCAAAATCTGTGATTATATACAGTACAATATATGTGGAGGGGGCATTTAAAGGACCACTCTGTTTTTTCTTCCTTAGTTCATTAAAAGGGCCCTATATATATTTTACCACCGTGCTGACTGGCTCTGTGTTTGCCCATGTGTAGGTGAGCTGGCACTGGAAGACCCTAACAGAACTGGACCAACTCTGGATGCCAAAATGCCTGCGCTTTGGTTGGTACATCAATTTTTCCCCAACTCCTTTCGAGCAGGGTGTCTGGAAGAGACAGTATATAGAGATGGTGAAGGAGCTGCACGTGACTAGACCCAAGGTACGTACAGCCGACCACTCCCCGAGCAGGAGCCTTCCTCTCTGCATTGTCTGTGAGGCAGAAGGACAACAAGTAGTCAATGAACCAAAGCATTAGCATGGCTTCCAGCAGCGCAGAGTATTTCAGGAGAGACGTGATTGCGGAAGGTCACGCGCTGAGATGGAGCAAGGTCCACAGCAGCACAGAGTATTTCAGGAGGTGTGATTGTGGAAGGTTACACGCGGAGGGATACATATTGGAAGGAGCAAGGTCCATCGCAGCGCAGAGTATTTCAGGAGAGATGCGCGCTTGTTTTTTTTGTTTTTTTTTATATCAAGAAATTTTATTAGGTTTTCTGTTAAACATACATAACCAAAAACACAAATAAATAGCCCCGAAGAGTAAAAATAAAATAAAAATTGGGCG
>JAODAL010077763.1:0-13153 GCA_025379985.1 Phyllomedusa bahiana | reverse complement strand
CGCGGGGAAATTTTTTCCCCGCATGTATGAGCGCTCCTCCTCGGGCGACGAATCTTAGGCGCAGTCCCTTCTGCGCCTAAGTCCCGCACTGCACCTCCCACACTGGCGAGGCGCGGTGGACTTTACACCGCAGGTATGAGAGCACCTTCGGCGCCGACATACATGAGGCGCAGCTTTCATGTTCGAGCGCTCGAAAACGCGCCGAGATTCATACATGTCGCCCAAAGTCTCAAGAAATTGGAATTCAGTTTGGCTGATTATGCTGCTGTTTGTGATGACAGGACTATAGTATATTATTAAATGCTGACTTTTTTATTCAACAATAAATAAGAATTCTTGTTTATGGAACAATAACACATCCCCTGAAAATAAGACCTAGCGCGTCTTTAGAAGCAAAAATGAATATAAGATACTGTCTTATTTTCGGGGAAACAGGGTTTTACAAACCTCTAGCAGTCATGCACTCTAAGGCTATGTTCACACAGTGTATTTACAAGGCGTAATTACGCCCCGCAATTACGCCGTGTAACCGGGGGCGGGAGCGGGGGACTGAGCAGGGGGCCGGCACTTCGCCGGCCCATAGACTTGAATTGCTAGCGGCGCGCATTTGCGGCTAGTAATTCACATGTCAATTACCTCCCCGCCCGGTGGATTCGCCGGGTGGGGAGAGGAGACGTAATCCATAGTTCTCTATGAGAACTGTGGATTACCGTAATGAATGGGCCGTTTTCAGCCCGTAATTTGCGCACTTCGGCGCGTAATTACGGACCGAAATACGGCCCATTTTAAGCCGTGTGAACATGGCCTAATAGAGTCAGCTAGTAATAGCAAAGCTTAGTTGCCAATTACTGCCGTAGAGCCACCCACAGCCTAACCAGGAAGAGTGATTCTGAAGATGGCTGTGGCTCTGTGAAACTGTACGGTGAGAAAACACCTATAACTTTCCTGCAAACAGCCTCCTGTCTGCCTTAGATCAGATGTCATGTAGAATTTTAGATTTTCCCTTTGTGCAATTCAAGGATACCTTAGCACAATATCATGTTTAATTTCTGCCAGCTTATAGAACAATGGAAAGTATATTATCCCTCCTTTTTTCTCCCATATAGGTAACTAAAAAATATACTGTATATATGACCTCAAAGAGGCTGAACAGTGATCTTTTTATACTGTATTATAACTATGTGGCAATAATATGTCAAGCTCTCAGCAGTAAGGCTATGTCTACACTGCAGTGGAAAAAAAAACGACTTGAAAACGAATTACTAAAAACGTTCATGAAGCTGAGTTTTCTGTCCACTGCCTGTCAAAAGCAACTGAAAAAACGGGCGTTTTTTGCCATGATTTGCATTTTTTGGCATTTTTTATAAGCGTTTTTTGCTTGTCTTCAAGCCTGTTTTTTAATGTACGCATAAATTAAGCCATTGGATGTAACTCCGCCCTACAACAGGGGATGTAAAGCACATTATTGCATTTATATGTCATCTTGTAAGTCGTTTTACGGATTCTGGCGCTAATAAAGTTATCTCGCGTTTGTCGCAAAATAAGTTTTTTTACGGATTTTGGCTCTAAAGTCCATTTTTTAACGGATTTTGGTGCAAAGATCTGCATTTTTATGGATTTTGGCACTAATAAAGCTATCTTGCGTTTGTCGGCAAAATAAGTTTTTTTACGGATTTTGGCTCTAAAGTCCATTTTTTAACGGATTTTGGTGCAAAGATCTGCATTTTTACGGATTTTGGCACTAATAAAGCTATCTTGAGTTTGTCGCCAAAAATACTTTTCTTTACGGATTTTGGCTCTAAAGTCCATTTTTTTACGGATTTTGGTGCTAAGATCTGCATTTTTACGGATGTTGGCGCTAATAAAGTTATTTTGCGTTTGTCACCAAAAATACGTTTTTTATGGAATTTGGCCATATAGTCAATTTTTTTATGGATTTTGGCGCTAATAAAGTTATCTCGCTTCTGACGCTAAAAAAAAATATGGATTCTGGCGCAAAAATCCTTTTCTTAACATATTTTGGCGTTAACAAAGTTAAGAAAAGGATTTGAGCGCCAAAATCCATAAATAAATGGATTCTGGCGCCAAAATTCGTTAAAAAGCATATTTTGGGTGTCAGAAGCGAGATAATTTTATAAGCGCCAAAATCTGTAAAGAACAGTATTTTAGTGCGAAAATCTGTAAAAAACGGATTCTTGCAACAGAATCCATAAAAAACATATTTTTGGCGTCAGAAGCGAGATAACTTTATTAGCACCAAAATATGTTAAGAAAAGGATTTTAACACCAAAATCCGTAAGAAAACGGATTCTTGCGCCAAAATCCATAAAAAAACGTATTTTTGGCGTCAGAAGCAAGATAACTTTATAAGCGGCAAAATATGTTAAGAAAAGGATCTTAACACCAAATTCCGTAAGAAAGCGTATTTTTGGCGTCAGAAGAGAAATAACTTTATTAGCGCCAAAATATGTTAAGAAAAGGATTTTAACACCAAAATCCGTAAAAAAAACAGATTCTAGCACCAAAATCTGTAAAAAAAATGTATTTTTAGCGTCAGAAGCGAGATAACTTTATTAGCGCCAAAATCTGTAAAGAAAAGTATTTTAGTGCCAAAATCCGTAAAAAAAACTTATTTTTGGCGTCAGAAGCTAAATAACTTTATTAGCGCCAAAATCTGTAAAGAAAAGTATTTTAGTGCCAAAATCCGTAAAAAAACGGATTCTGGCGCCAAAATCTGTAAAAAACATAATTTTGGCGTCAGAAGCGAGATAACTTTATCATCGCCAACATATGTTAAGAAAAGGATTTTAGCACCAAAATCCATAAAAAAATAAGGATTCTGGTGACAAAATCTCTAAAAAAAACATATTTTTAGCGTAAAAAATATGAATTGCGCAAAAATTGTTAGCGACCAAAGCATGATCATTTTATTACAAAAGGTACAAACAAGGACACATCAGACACTTGTATGCAAATTTGATCAGATATAATCTTTATTAACACCCACTATAGGTGGGACTTGGGTCTCCTGGGAGGGTTTTCATTGAAAAATCGCAGCAAAAAACACCGCGAAAACGCGCCAAAAAACGTCCAGCGCTTTGCATAGACTCCTGTAGTAAATTTTCTGCCCTGCTCTGGCGTTTTTTAGAGCATGTTGCAAAATATGACCAGTAAAAAAATGAGTAGAAAAAAGAAGCTCAGTGTAGACAGCAGAAGGTTTTTACATTAGAAGTCTATGGGAGATGATTACAGTCGTTTTTTCCAGAGTTTTTAGAAAACGAAAAGCGCTGAAAAAACGGACATTTTTCTGTGCAGTGTAGACATAGCCTTTCTGTGAAGTTTGTGCCCTTTCTCTTCCAGTGCAGGGCTGTAGCTATAAGGGGGGAGAGGTAAGAGTTGTAACTAAATCTTGGTTCATGAGGGGACCAAAATATCCCTCTGCCACATTGCATTCATGACTCAAGAGCTCCAACTTACACCTCTGCTTCTTTAGGTAGCCTGTGTGTCACAATCCATGTAATGACAGCACACAGGCTATATGTAGTGATGAGCGATTACGTTGACTATCGTCGTCGGGTCGATAGTCGATATCTGCAATTATCAAGACGATTTCCGATAGTCAATAATAGATTATCGCCGATGACCATTAAAGTATATGGGAGAGGAACAACACCTTCATTCTTACACCCAAACAGGGCTGGAGAAGCTGTTTCACAGTTGGGATGGTGTTCTTAGGCTTCCAAGCTTCCGCCTTTTTCCTCCAAATGTAACAATGGTCATTATGGCTAAACAGTTTCGTTAGACCAAAGGACATGTCTCCAAAAATGTAGGTCTTTGTTCCTGTGTGTTTCTTTTGAAGTAATGGCTTCTTCCTGGCAGCCCATGTTTCACTGTGGATAATGACACAATCTTACTAGCTTCCGCCAGCATCTTTACAAGGTCTTTTGCCTTTGTTCTTGGATTGATATGCACATGTCAGACCAAAGCATGTTCTTCTCTGAGACACAGAACCTGTCTCCTTCCTGAGCGGTATGATGGCTGGACATTCCCATCTTCTTTGTACTTGCATATAATTGTTTGTACAGATGAACGAAGCAATTTCAGGTATCTAGAAATCGCACCCAATGATGAACCAGAATTGTGCAAGCCCAAAATTCTCTTCCTGATATCTTGGCTGATTTCTTTAGACGTTCCCATGATGTTACACACAGAAGTAGTGTGTTTCTGATGTGCATTTAAAAAAAAAAAAAAACATTCACAAGTGTCAATTAACCTATCAGAGGCTTCCAAAGACATGACATCATCATATGGGCTGTCCCAAATTGTATAAATAGTAATCGTAGTGTATGTAAACTTTTGACTTCGCAGAAAGTAATAAAAATGCCTTCAAATTTTTTCTCTCTCTCATTATTCTGGCATTTGGCAAATATAAATAATTTTGGTAATCCTAATTGACCTAAAACGGATAAGGTTTATTCTGTTTTTCGTCGATAGTGGAAAAAACATGCATATGTGTCTTTTTTATTTTGTATGTGAATTTTTGGTTTTCAACTGACAGGGTACAAAAGTCAGAATTTAAAAAGTCAAAAAAAAACAAAGCACAAAAAGGGAAAAAAAAGAAAAGAAGCCCCCGATTTCCCCAAAAGGATCAAAAAATTTTTTTAAAAAAAAGGGCTGGGATAGAAAAAAAACACATTTTTATTTTTTAAAATATAGTATTGCCCATATCTTCATTTGGATGAGCGATTACGTCGACTATCGTCATCGAGTCGTTGTGATATGTAAATTATAAAGGACGTTTTCCCGATAGTGGATAATAGATAATCGTCGAGGGCCCTTTAAAAGTCTATGGGAGGGAACCCCCCTTCATTCTTACCCCCAAAACAGGGTGGGAAGCGGGAAAATTAAACATCCAAAAACAGTAAAAAGGATATTTGCAAAAATTTTTGGCAAACACTTAGGTTTTAAAAGCCACAATCCTACCCCTGTCTTGTACCCCCGCTTTGACCCCTTAAAAACCGGGCATGACACAAATCAAAAAGTGCCAAAAGGGGCAGTATTATTTAAACCTCATTTTACTTGGACTGGAAATTGACTATCCTGCCCGGGAAAATGTGAAAACCCCTTAAAAACCTTTTCTGACCCCCAGTTTTTAAAAGTGCCGGAAAAAGGAGTTTTTTTAACCCCATTTTAGTTAAAATAGAATTGAAAATATCTGTCCTGGCCCCGCGTATGCCCTTAAAACCGGGCATGACCCACAGAATTAAAAATTGCCGGAAAAAGGAATCTTTGAACCCCCTTTTTAGTTGAACGGGACATTGCTATACCTGTTCGGGTACCACATTTAAAAACCTTTAAAACCCTTTTGCCCACGATTAAAAGTGCTAAAAAAGGGGTCTTTAAAACACCTTTTTTAGTTTCACTGGGCATGGGACTTCCCTTTCCGGGGCCCACAGCATGACCCCCCAAATTTGCGGGCCCACAGATTAAAAAGGCCCGGAAAAAAGGGTTTTCAACCCCTTTTTAGTTTCATGGACTTTTATATCCCTGTTCTGAAACCCAGAAGACGATTAAAACTGTTGCCCCCGGTTTTAAAAAAATTTTTCCCGGGAAAAAGGAGTTTTTTAAAACCCCATTTTATTAAAAGGGGGCCCTTTGACTATACCTGTCCGGGGTCGCAGTAGGGAAAAATAAACCTGTCAGCCCCCACAGTTTAAAAAATTTTCCCGGAAAAAAAGGGGTTTTTTGAACCCCATTTTATTTTGAATGGAATATACGCCCCCGCCCCTGGCCAAACAGCAGGGCCCCCAAAATTTGCAGGGCCCCCCAGTTTAAAAAAGGGAAAAAAAAGGGTCTTTAACCACCATTTTGTTGAATGGACAGTGACTATATCTGTTCGGGGTTTCCCTACATTGTTCGTTTTTCCTTGTACCCCCCCCTTGTAACTTCAGATGAATTATTTGTATCAGCTATTTTTTTGCATGCCGGGTTTTTTAGTAGTTTAATTTTTTAAAAAAAACACATTTTTAAAATGGGAAATGGAATCCCAAAACTTCTTTTTTTCTCTTTTTTTAAATGTATTAAATAGGTTGTTCATAAAAGGTTTCCCTAGCTCTTTTAAAAAGATCTTGCAAAAAAAAAAGTCTTTTTGCAATTATTGTGCCCTTTAACATTTACCCTACCTTTTCCCTTTTTCTGACGGGCCCATGACCCTTGACCCCACTTTTGGACAATTGGGGAAAAAACAAAGGGTCTGTTAAAAACCAATTTTTTACAAAAAGGACCTGTAGTATAGCTGCTTTTCCCCAAAAAGCAACTTCCCCCCAAAAAATTTAAAAAACATGACCCTTGTGCCACTTATGAAAATTGTAAAGGGAAACAAATGGTTTTTAAAAAAAACATTTTTTTTAAAATTTAGGCCCTTTTGTTTTTTGTGCATTTCACGCAGCATGACCCAAAAATTTTTTAAAAATACTTTCAGCCACTTTTAAAAAAATTGGAGGGAGAAATCCCACTTAGAAGCCACATTTCTTTTCCCCAAAGGACCATGATTTTTGCTGTATTACAGGCTTCATGCCCCCAAAAACCTTTGGGGACAATGCAAAAAAATTCTATGAGGAAGTGAGTAAAGGAATAGGGTTTTTGTATAAAACCTTGGTGTCATTTACAGTTTTCCCCCAACCCAAAAACAGCAAAATAATTTTTGGGAATGAAAAATTAAAAAATTGCAGTAAAAAATTTTCTTTTAAAAAAAGTTTTAAAGAGGACCTTTCTTTTTGAAGAGGAATTGAAGTGGGACGGAAAAATTTTCGGTGACCTCGACAATTGGGCCAAACATCCAGAGATCCATCCCTTTGATTCTTTTGGGATGAAATTTTAAACCCGTCCACATTATCTGGGGAAAAACCCCGGATGCGTTTTTTCTGTAATTGGACCCCTCGCTGTGCTGAAGGTCCCCCTCGATATGATGTGGCTGCTGGGCAGGGGCAACACCTCTATGGCGTGGCGAAGCGAGCTCGGGGCCTTTCCCTCCATTTTGGATTCCAGAAGTCAATTGGGTCCGGGCACATACAAAAAAACCTGATTTCAGCCCGGTCTCTGGTGTTGTATGGGGTGCCTGCTTTTCAAGCGGTTTGGGGGGTGGTAAATAAAGATTTCCCGAGGTCAAACCCCTTTGGCTTCTGCCCCCTTTTCCTGCTGCTTTCGCTACGGCTACTTGGCAAATTTACTGCTGTAAAGTCGTGACGTTTTTCCCCCTTGACATTTGAAGAACGTGAAGCAGACGAAAAAAGTGTCTCCAGTTGGGTCAATTTTGCAAGGGTTCCCCTTTCCCGATTTTTCTCTCTATTTGGGGGGGTGGAAGGAAAATGCTGAGTTTTTTTTTTACCCGGGGGTCCAAAGGGGGGTTGCCCCAGTATTGTTGTTCATTTTTTTGGCCTTTTAAAGGGGTCAGTTGGGGGGAAAAGGAGCTTCCCAACACTCATGTGAGAATGGGGGCCTTGATTTTCCCCCAAACCCCCTGGGTTTGAGGGGCCTAGCAAAAATCATCTTCCTTTATCTTCCTCCTCCACCTCAAATTTTGCGCCAAAATCTTTCCAAAGGGAGGGGGTTTGGGTTTAAAAACGGTGTTTTAGGAATACCCCCTCCTTCCCCTTTCCCGGGACAGCTTCAACAAAAGCCCCGACTTTTCCCAGATTTATGCCCCCCGGGGAGTGAGGCGCTGCCCTTTCACTAGGGCCTTGGGCCCCCAACCACTGCGAATGAAGACCGATAAAATTGAGAAAAAATGTCGGGCCTTGTGGATTCGACGGAAGGAAAGGCCTGTGTCCGGGGATCTGTGTCCCTTTTCACCCCCCGGGGCCCAGTGGGGACCTGATGTTTTAGAGTGTCCCAAAGATCGTTCCAGAAATAAAAATCCCACAATGCTCATGCTGGGCAAAGGGGGGATTGTCCGCAATGCATTTTGGTGGCCCTTTTTCAAAAAATGGCAAAAGGGTGGGGAAGGGGCTCTTTCCCTGCCTCCACTCTCGGTGGTTCAACCCCCGAGGTCCCATTTTCTGTTGTCAGGGGCCCTGTGGGCAATTCGTAAAGGTTAAAGGCATTGCGCTGCTGCCCCCAATCGCTGGGAGGATTTTTTTTTTTTGGAGGGTGGGAAATTTCCCGGTGTTGCCACGGGCAAAAAATGGCGGTTGACGGGGGGGCGAGCTGGCGCTTTAACGCAGCCGGGGGAGGGGAAACAGGGTGGAACGGCGGAAGTGCGAAATCAGGGCCTCGAGCCTTCCTTTAGCAGGCAGTCCAGACCCTGGTTAAACGTTTTGAATTTCTGGGAAAAAGGGGTCGTGGGCAGGGGGCCAAGGGAAGGGGGTGTGCTCCGCCCACCGATTTTAAGGGGGGGCCAGCAGATTTTGAGTTATCGCACACCCCCCTTCCGGCACCCAAAGGTTTTTGTCACCCCGCCAGCGCCCCGGTCCCCATTGCCCGAGGCCCCTCCACAGCTCCTGACCCGTGGTTTTGGACGGTCCCGCAGATTTTAATTTTAAAAAGGCCCGGTTTTTGGGGCCCTGATGCCCAAAAGAAGAAACCCTTTGGGGGAAAAAGCCCCCACCATCCCCGCGGTTTTGAAGAGCGTGCGCCCCGGGGCCCGAGAAACCCCGTCCCCCCCCAAAAAGGGCATCCACCCAAACTCCCCCAGTGGCTGTTACAGAGATTTTAGCGGCCTTGGGGGTGTCTTACTAGTCCATGTGTCGGTTTGGGCAGAGGAAATTTTCCGGGCACAGGGTGCAGGGGCAACACGGGTTGAAATTTTTGGGTGGGCACAAAGGCTGGGGGGCAGGGGCGGCCCCTTTTTTGGCAAAGAAATGCCTGCTCGGCATCTGGTTTTGGGGGGGAGGGAAAGGGGCCCTAATGGGCGGAACCCATCTGTGTCCACCCAGACGGAAAAAGGGAACATTTCCCAAGGGGCCCCTTTGCCTGGCAATGCCGAAATTTTAGGCTTTTGGTTTGGGGTGGTTTTGGGGTTTGGTGTTTTTTCTGCCCCCCAAAATGGAAAACAGAAAGGGGGGCTTTCTAGGGGTGGCCGCTGTAGGCGTGTAGGTTTGTCCCAAAGTGGTGGAAAATTTGAAGGGGGGGAGGATGCGTTTCCTTTGGGGGTGTTTTGGTCTCCCGGGGACGGTGGAGGGAGAAGCGGAGGTGATCCCCGATTTAAAGGAAAAGAGAGGCATGGGGGAGCTGAGGAAAGATTGGGGTTGGGAGAGGGGAGGAGGCGGAGTCCCGAGGGGTGTGACAGTGGGGTTTGGAAACCCCGGGATTTGGTGTGGCCTTTTTTGGCCAAATGTTCCCTAATTTTAAATCATGCATTTTGCTGCATGTGGGCTAGAAATGTTGGGGGGTGGTTTAAAACTTAAGATTCTTGCCTTAAGGGTAGTTTTTTCTGCAAAGGGGCATATGGGAAACGTGGGTGAATCAGGGGGCTTGTTTAAGAAGGCCCAGGGGTTGAGAGGGGCCTGGACCTTTTTTTCGGCGAAAAAGCGAGGAAACGGGGTTTCCCATGGGCCGTGGGTGGCGGGGGAAACATACAGCGGGCTTTGCGACCGGGCCCCCCCCCCTTTTTGAGGCGGGACCCCTATTGACAAATACCCCTGTCTTCCCCCTGTCCAGTGGGTGAAACCTCGCAAGCAAAATTTTTTTTTTTGGAAAGACCAGGATGGTTTCCCCAATTGTGGTCATCATAATCATCATCAAAAAACGGTTTTAAATTCGTCGCCCAGATTTTTCTGCCCCAAAAGCTGGGGGGTTTAAACCCAAGGGGCCTGAAAGGCGTTCCCGACCCCCCGGGTTTTTTGCCGTTTGGAAGGGGGCTATCTTTCCTTCTCTGATGGTTTTCAAAATGGGCGTCAGAGAAAGAAAATCTTTCCTCTTTGGGCCCTCTTGACTTTTAACATGACTTCGACCCCAACCGCTTTTTGGGTCATAAAAGGGAAGGATTTTCAGAAAATGGATTTCCAAGGGGTGGGTCACGATTTGACTTTTGGGCTGCCTTGTTTCTTGTTGGAGGGGATGCGGGTTGATGTGTTTGATGAAATTTGTGGCCTTTGAAAGGGGGGAGGACAAGAAGGAAATTTTTTGCTGTTTTGGGGGGCCCTTTAAACCACTAAAGAACAGTTTTCCCAAAAGGGGGCTCTATGAAAAAAAATGAGGGCCGCCCAAAGAAAAAAAAACACCTATTTTGAAATGTTACGGATAAAAAAGGGGTTTTGGGGGACCTATAAAAAAACCTGCTTTAAACTACAAAAATTGCGTATTCAAATTTAAGGAAAGGGTGGCTCTATGAAAAAAAAGGGGAAAGCACCAAATTTAAAAAGTAACCCCTTTTAAAAATTGGAAAGGATAAAAAAAGGGTTTTTTTTTGCCCAAAAAAATTTAAAACCTGCGGTGACTACAAAATTGCGTATTAAAAATTTAAAGGTGAAAGGGGGGGCTTTTGTACAAACGGCCCAAAACCCAAAGAAAAAAAAAACACCTTTTTTAAAATTTTGGTTATTCGGATAATAAAAGACTTTTTTTGCACCTTAAAAACCCTTTGCGGTGCCTAAAAAATTGCTGTATTAAATTTAAAAGTGCAAACTGGTCTATGTACAAAAATGGGCCACACCAAAGAAAAAAAAAAAAACCACCTATTTAAAATGTTTTGGGAAAGTTTAAAAGGGGCGTTTTTTGCCCCCCTAAATTTACATTGGGGTGATTACAAAATTGCTGCATTAAAATTTTTTAAGTGAAAAGGTGGCTCTATGAAAAAAAGTGGCCGCCCCAAATTAAAAAAAAACACCTAGTTGAAATGTATTTGGTTTAAAAATGGGGGGGTTTTTGAAACCTATAAATACCCCTTTGCAATTCTAAAAATGTATGTATGGTATTTCAGAAAAGATGAGTTTTTTAAAAAAAATGGCCTGCGGCAAAGTTTTTTAAAACCCAAAAATTTAAATTGTGTACGGTTAATTAAAACGGTGGTTTTTGCACCTATAAAGACACTGGGTGACTGGGAAAAGTTCTGTACCCTATTGTAAGAAAAAAGGGGTCTTTAAAACAAAATGGATGCCCCAAAGTAAAAAAAAAGTAATTAAATTTTTGTCCCGGAAAATTTAAAACCCGGGTTTTTTCCCCCCCCTATAACTCCACCGCGATGACTAAAAAAGTTCTGTACCCTATTTTTAAAAAACAAAGGGGGTTTTAAACAAAACTGAGTTTTTTAAAAGGGGAAAAAAAAAAACCTAATTAAGTTGTGTACAGATAATAAAATTTGGGAGTTTTCCCCCTATCAAATACCCCTGAAATTTCTAGAAAAGATTGTATCCTAATTAATTTACAGACTGCATAAAATAAAAGAAAAATTTTTACCAAAAAACTGGCCAAAAAATGTTAATAAAAACCCTTTTCAAAGAAAGGGTCAAAGCACAGTTTTGGCTGCACAATATCCATTCTCCTTTCAAAACCCTTTGCCAGCCTGTCTGTGTTCGCCCGCAGCCCCCACCCTCCCCCCCCCTGCGGCTGTACAGCGCTAAATGCTCCTTTAAAATTTCCAGCCTAAGTAACTAAAAACTGAAAATCTCTAATTTTCCTAAGTTCTAATGTTCACAGCTAAAAGTATAGTTGTCTGTGTGAACAAATAGAACAGTTTCACTGACCCTGTTTCGAGAGAGACCGAGCACACGTCCTGTCTTATGATACACAGACACACACATTTGATCATGAACAGGAAGGGCTGTTCTATGTAAAATGAGGTCATGTGATTTTTCCAGCCAATCACAACCATACACATCCCAGTTATGACATCGCACACCCAGCTCACCCTGCTCTATTCTCTAAGCTGATTTGCTGGGCCCCCAAAATGAGAGGAAGAGCTGAAAATGTCATGATATTAATAGGTTATGCGCAGATTTTAACCTAAATTATCGCGTGATCTAAAAAATCCGATCAACATAAAAACCGTGCCGATTTCACTTTGTCGATACTAATCGCCAACACTAGCTATATGAGATTTGTCCCCCTTTCCTCAAGAAGAGAAATGATGTCACCAAAGTCTGATTCAGACTGTTAATATTATATATCCCCAATGTGGTGGATCTGATATCATTGAAGCAACATGAAAAAGACACTGACACATGTAACTTCTTGTAAAACACAGATAAAATTTTAGTTTTAGTGGAGCTTCCTTAAAAAGGTTGTAAAAGTATAGACACCCTTTAAGTGTTAAAAATTTGACGGGGAAATTTTCTCCGGCATTTCACCCCTCCTGCTTACTAGGTCAAATGAGGCTATTGCTATGTAACTCCCTCAAACAACTCACTGGACTATCAGCAGACCATGCACACATGTGGAGGGTGACTACTGATCTATTGTTAGCCCCTATAAAGTAGATTTTAACTGTGTGGCTTGCTGCGTCTATACTGGCAGATACAAATTATGTTTTATGAGTTTGGGTTACATACAGTCCTGTTTTGATTAAGTTATCGTTCCAGTTACTATAGCTTTGAAGCTGTTAGGCAACTATAGTGAGGGACTTTGGTGGGCTATTATCGGGGCAGGGCCGGATGGGAATAAAAATCAGCCATGGCACAAAGCCCCAGCAGCCCACATACAATATCCGCTTAAAAAATTTCCCTTGTTCTCGCACTCGCCATTTTTCTAAAATAAACTACACAAGGGACCTTTCACACTGAGCATTTTTGGTGCGTTTTTTTTAATGTGTTTTGGTGCGTTTTTGTCCCAATAACGCAGACAGTTAATGCGTACATTTCTGCAAAAAAAAAACCTCATCAAAAAACGCACCAAAAACAGCTCCGTGTAAAAGGGATGCCTACACACAAGCAAGAAAAGAGAAAGTGGTGCAGAGAAACCCCCCATCACAGATTCAGGTGTGCACTTGCTTTACAATCAAGGACAAGCCTACACTGCAACTATACAACACCCAAAATAACCTACAACCTTTTTGGCCCAAATGTTCCCTCCATTTCAACTCATGCATCGCTGCATGTGACTAGACAGTTGGTGGTGGTTAAAACACCAAGATTCTTGCCTCTACTGATACGTTTACTGCAAAGGGGCATATGACATCGCTGGGTGAATCAAGGCTTGCTCAAAGAAGGCAAAGGCCGGG
>JAODAL010077762.1:0-13153 GCA_025379985.1 Phyllomedusa bahiana | reverse complement strand
ACTCTGGGTGAGCTATTTCTTATGTTTAAATCAGAATGGGTTGGGGCTGCACAATCTCACAAGATTACCTTCTGAATTATCTGGGTTAAGTATTTATCATGATGTTATTTCGTACGTTTCTCTAACTTTATTATTCTGATTTTTTGAAAGATTGTCTTTTTTCACAAATTATGAATTTTTGGTTATCATGTTGTTGGATAGAATTATTTATTGGCATTCTCTGGGATAAGGGATAACAACGTATTTTCCATAGTGGGTGTTTATTTTTAAGCATTATTTATATTTTCTGAAATGTTTGTTAATTTTAATTATTTACTAATTCAAATAATTTTTAATAACTTTATTGCATTGGTATTGTTTCAGTATTTTCAAATATTTATTTACCAACGGTCATTTACTTTACTTGTATACTTGTGTTACCAAAATTAAGGATAGGTTTTTTATGACAGAGGCACAATCCTGTTTGGGGGGTCGTAGATTTTTCATTGAAGTCATATTATGCTGTGGCTTCCTAATTTAGCTTTTAAACTGAATATAGTATTATGTCGAATATATTATGTCTGATATGGTAACATGGAAGTGAAAAAAAACAAATTGATCAATCAGAGATGACCTGCATTTTATTTACAATTAAACCATGGCAGTTTAAAGGTGTCAACTAAACAAAGTCTGTGTTTTAATACTGCAGAAATAGCGCTATTCTTGTCTGTGGGCTGTGTCTGGTATTACAGCTTAGCTTCACTCGGGTTGTATTGACAAATATGTATTCCACTACTTTAAGGCCTTGTCCCCACGGCACAGGTTTTCACCTGGTTTTTTCAGATGGTTTTCGGTGTTGTAAACTGTCTGCAAAACAGGCCTCTATGGAAAACCCATGCACTGGGTTTTCCGCCCGGCGGTTTTTCAGACCACCGGCCGCCCGAAATACATAGAGCATGTTCATTCTTCCAACCGATTTTCGGACGGACTATGAACCTGTCTATGTGAAGGGGAGGGCTTTTCTCCGCTAACAGTGCAAATACTGGTCGGATAAACCGACTGGTATTTGTACTGTGCCGTGGGGACGCGACCTAAAATGGAAAGAAATTTACCCTTCTTTATTATCTCAGACCACCCCTTCAATGCACTGTCTTTAGGAAAGTGTTCTAAAAATACCTGTAGATTAACCCCTTAAGGACCCGGCCTTTTTTTGTTGTTGACACGTTCGTTTTTTCCCTCCTCGCCTTCCTAGAGCCATAACTTTTTTATTTTTCCACCTACATAGACACATGAGGGCTTTTATTTTGTGGGACAAGATGTACTTTCTAATGGTGTTATTCACTGTACTATAGAATATACTGGGAAACCGCGGCACCGATCTTCATTCATTCAGATATCACGGCCATCTTTGCCGTGGCATCTGAATGGTTAAACAGCGCGGGCGGGCGACGCTGCCCGTTTGCGCCGTAATGGCCGGATGTTATCGGCGATCAGCCGCTAACACCTGGCGGCTGTATGGGGGGTTTGTGGAACGATCCCCCTGCAAAGCCCCTTAGTGATCCTGGGGCGTACTCATACGGTCGTTAGGGCCAGCAGGTTTGTGTAACAGGCATGCAGAAATCCAGCCAAGAAGACTGGAGTCTGTCATTCTGATTTCTCCATATGCTAGTGTGGTGAAGAGTTTAGGGCTTAGCTAAAGTGTTATATACATTAAAGGGCTCCCCCCTTGATATGTCTGCTGTTTCTGTGTGTGTGTGTACACACACACACACACACACACACACACACACACACACACAAAACAAAACCACACACACACACAACACACACTATGTGTGTTGTTGCTGGACACTTATTCTTCTCGCAGTTACTTGTGTGATTAATCAAGATGATAACCTACATGACTTTTCCATAAATTACATATAGCTATATACATATTTTGTGACAAGTAGAATTGTAAAGTTTATTGACTAAGAACATTAAATGTGAATTAGATCAACTTTGTACTTTCTTCTCTTCCACTAAGCACAATTTCCAGTACGAGCAAAAGGACTGATACGTAAATCCTAACCTATGTATAATACATGTCTAGTGGCTTCTCTAGTTCAGAATGAAATGTGACTTCAATGGTTGTTTGAGCCAGACAGCAGCGTTTAAGTGTCTCTTTGCTAATCTCTGGGGTTTTCATGCAGAGTGTATGCTGTGCTAGACAAGATACAACAATCTGGCAGGAATTGATGTAGATCATAGGAGAATTATCAGATTTAAAGCAAAATTGCCCGCATAGAACGCAGAGAACCAGTTGGGTGATAAATCAAAAAAAAATTCTTATTTATTTCAATATATTTATAAAAATTATTAAGCGGTACATGTATCTTAATATTAAACCTTTTGTAAGAATCACAATTTTGTGTAATAATTATCAGATTGGTTCAAGCTGGCAGTTCCTTGTATAAAAAAAAAAAAAAAAAAGTACTACAGCAGTGATGTGCAAAGCAACATCTCCAAACACTGTGCCCAACCAATATTTGGACAGGTTAAAACAGCAAAATACGAAAATTGTTTCCCCCATAAGTAAAAATTTGGCGTTAAGGCACCCAAAAAAATGCAGAAATCTGTAAAAACATCTCCTAGTGAAGTATAGTGAGTACCTATAGATAGTATGGAAAACGGGCTTTCTACAAGCCTTTTTTTCTACTAAAATGTTCAAAAAGGTCAGTTGGTTTTTGGGGGGTTGGGTTTTTTACAGATCCATCCTGTCTTGTTTCAGCAGTTCATGTTGCTGGTAGGTTAGTGACATGAGGAATGTGTTTTTTTGCACACATTAATCCTAATATCAAATTTTTCAATTTGGTAATGCACATTGATTGGAATTGCTGCAACCACGTGGAAGGGATGTCACAGTCAAAACTACTGACAGACACTACCTAAGTGTGGGTTTTTAATCGGTTTTGTTAATTTCAGTATGCTGATTTACTTCGTTTTTTAACTTAATTTGCTCGGCACACAAGACAATTCCTTCACCTGTGCTGGGGTAATGATACTCTACCCAATCAAGCCTTAACAAATATACACTCTCAAAAAAAAATATTTCAAAAAAATTATAAATTTTTTTACTCCCAATATTCAAGAAGCTTTATATGGAAAAAAAACACTTCAATTTATATTTTTTAAATATATATATATTAATTTAAAAAATATATATACACAAAAAATAGTATTAATTGCTTGTATTTCCATAAAAGTTCTAGAAATTGGAAAGTAAAAAATTTTAATAATTTTTTCTGATTACTTTTTGTGCGGGTTTATTTGTTACTACAGTTTTACTCTAAAAATTAAATAGGGAAAAATTTTGCATGATTTTGCGATTTCCCCCTGGTTTGCTGCAAAAATTTTCGCCTTTTAAATGTTTTTCCCCTGTAATGGTGCTAAGCTGATACCATATAAATTAAAAATTCAAATGTTGCGAAAATTTTAAAATTTTTTAAAATCCCATAAATACAAATTCATCTGTAACATCGTTCTTGCATTTTAAGGTTTTGGAAATCCATAGCGGTGGCGGGAAATTCAAATGCAAAATTCCAAACTGCGATGCTGCACCGCAACCCCCGGTTTCCACTTGGTTTTGCATGCTATTTGAAGGGGGCGTGACCGGGGCGCCGAAATCGGGGGAGGTTCCCCCAAAAAGTCGCCGCCCTGCGTCACGCCCCTTCAGAATAGCATGCATCCTAAGATGGAGTAGCCGGGGTTGCGGGGCGAGCATCGAGTTGGAATTGCTTTGAAATTTCCTGCCACCTGCTATGGGGCCAATACATTAAAAGCAAGTAACGAGATGTTAAGAGAAGTCTGTATTTTTGGGTTTTAATAAATGTTATATTTTTGCAACATTTTAATCTGCTTATATTGTATATTATTATATTGAAGGTTGGGAGCCTTCATACAGCGATAGATTGAGTGGGGTCATTGAAAATCTCTGCTCAGGTTTTAAAGAATTTCTACCAGCATGATCCAGATTCAAAAAATTCCCCAAACAAAAGTAATGAACATGCAATCCAAAAAATATTTTTTTTAATAATTGCAGGCACTGCTTTTTACAGTTTTCAGTGAACCTGTGGCCAATTTTTTATAGTCTTTAATGTATAAAATCTTGTTCTGCGAGATATAATATTCGAGAGTTTTAAAGGTTGTGTTTTAATGTACCTATAGGTGGCAATATAAGCTGAATACACTGTGGAGCTATTCAAAAAAGGGAAAAAATTCTAAAACCATGCTAGGGGGAATAACTTCTTTGGTATATGACAAGAATATGTGACTATGTGTATGTCCCCCAAAACAAGCTTTTAAGGGAAAATATTGAGATGCCCCCAATCACTGCCATGTAACGATCGAGGAAGCTAAAGATAGATTTGAGTAATGGGAGACTGTATATGGAGATCTGCTTAAAGGGGTATTCCCATCTAGTTAACGGTGGTCAGCAGAGATTCTAGCCAGATAAGGAAGTAGCCAGATGATTAGTAATATAATAATCAAAATATGTGTATCTTGTTAAAGAGGCTATTAAATGACCACTCGAGGCAAAACTAATCCAGGTATGACACAAGGATTCTCCCTTGGGTTCCTTGAATTTGTGTAAACCCCATTTAATACAGAAACCCAAGTGCTCCTTACCCCCCAATCCCATGTTTCTTCACTATTCAAAAAATAAATAAATTTTCTACTAAGAAATACCAACACAAAAAGGAGTAGAGCATGTTTGTAGTTTTCACCGGAACTGCCCAGTCACTCCTTAAAGGGCCAGATCCTGAGTTCAATTGTAGCCCTGCTATGCCCCAAACAGTATGCTTTCACACAAAAGGCACACCTATTACCATTTGTTATTTAAAATACAAAAAAGTCATTTTTTTAGGTAGTACAAAATCTTTGTTTTTTCTAATGGAAGTCACACATGACATGCACTACATCCAAAAGACCACATGTTCACATTTCAAACCCACTATATTGTGCATAGGTATAATATGATCACCTCTCGTATAGCTCTTTTTTAAGCTGAGTTTAATATACTTGGGTCAAACCCTCTACGTTTTTTCAATTACCATTAGACCTTATGGGCACAAAAAGTTTTATGCCTTATAGTCAGCTCCAAAAGTAACCACATTCTATGTGTTTATTAGTCCATTTACAGATCAGATGACAAACACAGTACCTGTAGTACTTGGACCTTCCTCACCCTATAGTATTTTTAAAAGAAAAATTTAATTTGTCCCGAGGAAAAACGGCCACTTTTGCTGCCATCCACAGATTGAAAGTAACAGTGACAAATCCTATAGCTGGCAATAGTATAGGTAATCTAAGGCCAAACCTTATTTTGCATGTAGCAGGTCCTCCTGGCCAATTTCACCAAATCCTGTTAGGCTCCAACATTTTTAGAGCCTGTATGTTTAATCCAAGTTAATTGCACTGTCGTAGAGGCACAGAATACCATAGTGTGCAAAATATGAATGCATCAAAAAAGAAAATGTGCAAACCTGTAGTGGCCATATTCTTCTAGAGAAGACATCATTTTGTGCAGGTTGTGACAGATATCATTCAGCTAAGATAAAAATGTATGCTTTTGGTATATTCTTATGAAATATCAATACAGCCATGTACACAAGCCAATTGACTTCCTGAATACAGTTTTTCTATCTGTGGCGCCATAGTGAGATCTGTAGTTAGTTGCTAAACTCCTCGCCCTGTTAAAGTCACCTCTTCCCTTGTTATAGAACGTCTATTACATCAGTCCCTTACATGTATTCATAAAGGTCCATTTGTGTCTTCACATTTGACCAAAATAACAACAGGATTATACTAATACTTCTGGAGCAAGCCCCCAGACAAGTAAATGTTATCACTGAAGAAGTCTATCGCAACAACCATATAGTGGTACACAGACAGGAGTTAAGGACATCTACTGAGGATCTAACTTCTTAGGGCAAAGGATCTACTTAATAATCTGTGGACAGTCGCTCCAAGCCTTTGCTTTCCTTTTGGCCAAAGCCAGCCATGCTGGTTCTGATGAGACAGGAGTGGCATCTGGAGTGGAGAACCTCTTTGGAAGATCCTTTGCATGTGTTACAGGAAGAGTTTCTGTAATTTCCACTGTTAAAGTATAAAAAAAAGTTAATGTTAATAAACCACATGTATATGGACAAATATAATTAATGGAATTTTAAAATAAATAATAATAATAATAGACTAACGGCAAAAAAGATAACTCGTTGAGAGCTCCAAACTTATCACTGCAGAAAAACTGGGCCCAACTAAAATATAACCTTTAATCACAATCCTTAAAAAATTCCTATAATAAACATACCCTTAACAAACATATAATAAATATAACAAGTCACATAAATAGGGAACCCAATAAGATACAACACAATATTTCCACATTTGGGGTGAAGGAGGGCAAAAAAAACCAGCAAACAATCCTAAACTTACCCTCTCCTCACCCTGCCTCACCACGGGGACATCGCCCCAAAAGGGGAGGCTCCGTATAGAAAAACCTGGGTTACCCGAACTAAAATTGGGGTGCAGATAAAATTTAAAAAAGGACACCCAAAATTTGCCAAAATAAAGTGCCGACGTGTTTCTGCCCAAAAGAATACAAGGGCTCATCAGGGGACAAAAAAAGAACAAGTGACCAATCAAATAGAGATATAGAGGACAATAGCTCGAAATTGATAAATATCTCTAGGTGTAAGATGACACCTTCACCCAAGATAAACAAAAGGCCTTAGGTTTAGGATAGTTTGTTGGGTTTTTTTTGCCCTCCTTCACCCCAAATTTGGAAATATTTTTTCTATGAATGGTGGACTTATCATCTCTGCAATCATTCAGCTAACCGTTAGTTGTATCTTATTGGGGTCCCTATTTATGTGACTTGTTATATTTATTATATGTTTAAGGGAATGTTTATTATAGGAATTTAAGGATTGTGATTAAAAATAATATTAATAATAGACATTGAAGAATTTTAATTAAGATCTCTAAAAGATGTTAGCATTGTTATGAATGGCAGGATTTCTCCTGCCATTTCGCTGTCACCTTTATGCTAGATAAGAAACAACTTTCAGGGCAGATCAGCTGACCATGCTGTGCAGCCTAAGCTTGTTACAGTGGAGTGGTACTTGCTAGCTTCTCTGTAAAGTTCTCTAGGTTTGGTAGCATGGCACAGATTATAATGTTCAATCCTTAGAGATTTGTGTCTAACAATCTGCTAAGTATTCTACATCCAGGTATTTAGAATCCTTGGTTACTGTGTGTACCTTGTTCTGCTAGCCTTGTTCTGTGTGAGTTGGTGAGTGATTTCTGGAGTTTTTGTACAGTACAGACCAAAAGTTTGGACACACCTTCTCATTCAGAGAGTTTTCTGTATTTTCTTGACTATAAAAATTGTAGATTAACACTGAAGGCATCAAAACTATGAATTAACACATGTGGAATTATATACGTAACAAAAAAGTGTGAAACAACTGAAAATATGTTCTAGGTTCTTCAAAGTAGCCACCTTTTGCTTTGATTACTGCTTTGCACACTCTTGGCATTCTCTTGATGAGCTTCAGGAGGTAGTCACCTGAAATGGTCTTCCAACAGTCTTGAAGGAGTTCCCAGAGATGCTTAACACTTGTTGGCCCTTTTGCCTTCACTCTGCGGTCCAGCTCACCTCAAACCATCTTGATTGGGTCCAGGTCTGGTGACTGTGGAGGCCAGGTCATCTGGCGTAGCACCCCATCACTCTCCTTCTTGGTCAAATAGCCCTTATACAGTCTGGAGGTGTGTTTGAGGTCATTGTCCTATGAAAAATAAATGATGGTCCAACTAAACGCAAACCGGATGGAATAGCTGCCGCTGCAAGATGCTGTGGTAACCATGCTGGTTCAGTATTCCTTCAATTTTGAATAAATCCCCAACAGTGTCACCAGCAAAGCACCCCCACACCATCACACCTCCTCCTCCATGCTTCACGGTGGGAACCAGGCATGTAAAGTCCATTTGTTCACCTTTTCTGTGTCGCACAAAGACACGGTGGTTGGAACCAAAGATCTCAAATCTGGACTCATCAGACCAAAGCACAGATTACCACTGGTCTAATGTCCATTCCTTGTGTTCTTTAGCCCAAACAAGTCTCTTCTGCTTGTTGCCTGTCCTCAGCAGTGGTTTCCTAGCAGCTATTTTACCATGAAGGCCTGCTGCACACAGTCTCCTCTTAACAGTTGTTGTAGAGATGTGTTTGCTGCTAGAACTCTGTGTGGCATTGACCTGGTCTCTAATCTGAGCTGCTGTTAACCCTTGATTTCTGAGGCTGGTGACTCGGATGAACTTATCCTCCGCAGCAGAGGTGACTCTTGGTCTTCCTTTCCTGGGGCGGCCCTCATGTGAGCCAGTTTCTTTGTAGCGCTTGATGGTTTTTGCCACTGCACTTGGGGACGCTTTCAAAGTTTCCCCAATTTTTCGGACTGACTGACCTTCATTTCTTAAAGTAATGATGGCCACTCGTTTTTCTTTACTTAGCTGCTTTTTTCTTGCCATAATAGAAATTCTAACAGTCCATTCAGTAGGACTATCAGCTGTGTATCCACCTGACTTCTGAACACAACAACTGATGGTCCCAACCCCATTTATAAGGCAAGAAATCCCACTTATTAAACCTGACAGGGCACACCTGTGAAGTGAAAACCATTTCATGTGACTACCTCTTGAAGCTCATCAAGAGAATGTCAAGAGTGTGCAAAGCAGTAATCAAAGCAAAGGTAGCTACTTTGAAGAACCTAGAATATGACATATTTTCAGTTTTTCACACTTTTTTAAGTATATAATTCCACATGTGTTATTTCATAGTTTTGATGCCTTCAATGTGAATCTACAATTTTTATAGTCATGAAAATACAGAAAACTCTTTGAGAAGGTGTGTCCAAACGTTTGGTCTGTACTGTATATCGGAGTTATTGTCAGTGCTGTTTCTTGTTGAGTTTAGTTTTGGTTATTTCTGGGGCATTGAGTCCTCTTGTTCGTGTCACTTGTAATTTAGGGATATTGTTAGGGATATGATCAAGGACAGTGAAGGGTCACTAGGGCCAGTGTGAGGAACAAATCTAGGGGAGAGTTGGTGTCATCTGTCATTACTATGCTTCTGGACTGAAGCTGTGTTGCAACCTCTTCTGTGTCTCCACCATCATTTGTCTTGTTGCCCGACAAACTCCATCATCTAATGGCGAGTCCCTTTAGTTTTGCATTTGATAATGCTTTATATTATTACTTCTGACTGTTACCATCCAGCTCTCTTTAAGCCCTGGGGGTATCTGAATACAGAGAGCCACTGTTAGGACCCAGAAAAAGCAACTGATAAATATATAGTCCAGTCCTGTTGTCTTGTGCCAACCAAAATCTTTTCAAGTATCCATTACTGATTACAGTTAAAGGGATATTCCTATATTAGACATTTTTGACATATCGTTAGGCTATGCCATAAATGTGTGATAGGAGCAGGTCCCACTTCTTGGACACACACCTATCTTAAGAACTGACACTCAAACTTCTGGAGAAGTGGCAGCACATAAACGGATATTCTATTCATTTCTATGGGAATTTTGAAGTTCACCTCTTCATTCTTTGCATAACTTTGAAGTTAAAAGATGGGGGGAAAAACCCGTAAGTTCTAGTATATACTATAATCGTGTAATTTCTGCTAATTAATGTATGTGTGTGCACTTTGGCAGTAAATGGAAAATACAGTCCCCAAGATTGTGGTTCATGGGACAAATTTATACTTTGCACTTTTATAACCAAGTTAACAAAAAATAAAGAATCACTTTGTAAAAGTGGAAGCAAATATTATTTTAAAGGGGGAGTTCCCTTAGACCGAATTAACATAAAACAATTACTATATGTCCAACCAGATCTTTATGTGGCCTGTACACACACATCTGATAAAGTTGTGCATTTTTTTATCACCTATGTAGTTTGATAGTTGGACACTAGCGCTACAGCTAAAACTTTGAATGCCAATGCTATGGGAGATGTTTTGTGATCAGTTTCCCTCTGGCATTTGACATTACTGTACAGAAAGGTGAAAAAGTCCGGAGGTCTGAATAAATGGGAGCACATAACTTCATCACATTGAAGATGCACACTGACATTGGTGGCCCAGTGGATGACTACATACGCCCTGCAGAGTAGACGGTCCTGTCTGTGGCTCTGGTTTTATCTGCACTGGAGGTCTATTTACCTGTGACAGATGTTGGAAGAGTGTTGGATTTCTGTAGCTGTTCCCGTCGCTGGAGTCTAGTCACCACTGTCTCGCATTTCTTCTCTTCCTGTGGTATTAGCTTCTGCAGTGAACCAGATCTACTTCTGTATTCTCCTGTTTGGACAGCAGCTGTCTATTAAGAAAAATAAGCAAGATTTAGTGATGTAAAAGGAAAATGTTGTTTTTATATTCATATAACTGTCGAGGTAATAATTATGACAATCAATATGGACTTTTAGTGTAACCTTAAAAAAAAATTAAAAAAAAAAGTTTTTTTTTATACATAAAATTTTTTGGGTTTTTCCCTCTCTGCGAGTTTCCATGAGCTCTGAAGCATGGCAGTCAGTATTGCTTGATGGTTTTCTTTCAGGCCCACTATTGGCCTGAGAGGTATGTTAAAAGAAGGACCTGATAAGTGTGAAGAAACCTGGGACCCCCCCATGCAGAAAAAGATTAACTCATTTTCAATTTGTTTATTGCTCTTGTCATTACCCTGTACATCTATTCTAATCTTTATCTAAAACTTTCCAGAGACAAAGAGCAATCATTATTTCTTTTAACCTACTTTGTAATGAAAAAACATGTAAAGAGACTTCTTGCTGCAGCAAACTGATGTAGTCTGCCCTCCATTCAGGGTTTTTATATGTTTACTATCACAGCAAAAAAGGATAAATTTTATATATCCAATTTACTTGCATCAAATGCTGAAATAACCAAAAAATGTTGGCAAAAAAATTTTAAAAAACAAAGTTTTTTTAGGTATATTGATTAAAAAAAAACAAAAAAAACTTGTCACCCTTTAATTAAATGGGGTCAAGCTGCAGCTGCCCTAGACAATAAAAGGTGTTGCATTACAATTCTGTACCATTAAGTTGCTTTATCACTGATACGTAGTGTATAGCTAGTATCTAAGGAATACGACCATGACGAGCTCCTCAATCCTTGGGTGCACATGCTCAGACATCACCCTCCTCTTAGGCAGCTACTGCCAGTCTCTTCCCCGCTTGGTAATCACACACACTCATTGCTAAGCAAGTGTTCAACCCCAGTGCTTTCGATCTACTCCTGTCCTCTGTACTCCTTAGTAATTAGTCAAACAGTGCAAATAAAAAGAACCTCAATTAGGTATGGGAAATTTAGAAAAAAAAAATCCACATATTTGGTCCCTGCAGGAATATAAATCTAGATCCCTATGCCGAACGGCAGAAGTGCTAACCACTCATTTACACTGTAGCTACTCATAACTCTTTTCATAAACATACATTTGTTTGACTACAGTGAGCACACTGGGGGGGAAAGTCATGGTGATTCAAGCCTGCTGGGTTATATGATATGCAGTTCAAACAAATATTACATGCCCACCTTTGAAGACACTGAAAGCGAAGCAGGAAAAAAACCAGGCACGGAGTGCCTTGTGGTAAAACCCTTTAGAAATAAAGCAGCCCCTTTTAATACAACCGAATATAAAAACATAGGACGCTGTGTAAAAAATGTAAAAAAACAAGAATGCAATGATTTGGAAATCTCTTATAGCCATATTTTATGCCCCAATAAAGCAAAAGAAACCTTTAAAATTAAATTGTTATTTTTCTATTCAAATTAAAAAATTTTACGGTTTGTGAAAAGAGGGAGGTGACAATGCTAGACATGGCCCTGTCCCAACTTTTGTTAGATGTGTTGCTGCAATCAATTACCAAATGAGTTAAGTTTTTCCAATTATTTTTAAATGTCTCTCTCTCTCAACTTTGTATGCGTGTCTTATGTTTGTTGTGAATAAAATATGCTCTAAGACATTCCAAGTCATTGCAATCAAATTTATTTTCCACAGCGTCCTAACTTTTTTTTTAGAATTGGGTTGTATGGAAATTGACATTTTATACATTTCACTATTTACTTTCTATTTTGTGCCATAATCAATGAAATTAACATTGCCCTTTTGCTATTTTGTCACTTGCTTGGCCTCTCTGGCTTGTCGTCTCTCCTCCCGAGATGCTTGGGTGCTCACGAATCCTTTTTGTTTTTTGAAGAGCAAGTGTGATCCACATGGTTGAGCCCTTCAACTTTTTCCATCAGTCCCTTGAGCCATCTATGAATGCCGACTCTGTAGCACAGTCTGTCTGTAAGAAAAATTATACTCCAAGTCATATCCTGATAGAAACATAGGACTGTAAACTCTGTTGTGATCTTATTTAGCATGTTCCCTGGAAAATGATTTGGCTTAAATGCTAAGCATTACCCAAGGCTCTGTTCAAACAAGTGTGCCAAAAACCTCTGTCTACAATACAATATAAAAAGCTCCTAACCTAACCTCAAAGGGGCTAGCATAGCAACTGGTTTCATAGAACAGTATACTTTTTTATTTTTTTTATTTTTACTACATTGGGACCTTATACAATGTATCCCACCGTGAATTTTATTTAAATATATATTTTATATATATATATATATATAAATATATATTTTTATATTATATATTATATAAATTTCACACACACACTAGATATGTTAATACTCCAGTTGAAGTAGGGATCTCAATTTCTTCTGCCAAAATAAATTCTAATGGAGGCTATTAACTACAGATGAACATTCAAGTCTTTAGTGCAATGTCTTAAACCATAAGGGGATGTCCCCCCCGGGACGGGTTTGGGGACGGGTTTTTTGGACGTTTGCGGGTTTTTCAGACCGTCTGAAAACCGGCTGCAAACGAGCACAACGGCTTCCTATGGAAAACCCTGCACAGTCCAACTGCACGGGTTTTCCCCCGGGCCCCCGAAAAACATTCGACATGCACGTTCTTTCCGTCCAGTTTTCAGACAGAATATGTGAATGTGAAGGGGGAGGGCTTTTCTCCGCTCAGCGCGAGAAAAGCGTCCCCCCTCTTGGCACGGA
>JAODAL010077761.1:0-13154 GCA_025379985.1 Phyllomedusa bahiana | reverse complement strand
GGGGGCCCAATACACAAGTTGGTCAGGCCCCCAACCTTTACCTGGTCTGGCTTTTTCTTCTGCAGGGCTACATAAGGGCAGTGTTTAAGACCCAAAATACCAAAGCGGGTCAGGGCACCACCTTTGCCCTGGTCTGGCTGTTAAAAAAACTTTTCTCCCCCGATTTTTTACATCAAAAAATCTAAATGTGTCTGCTTCTCAAAATGGTTGCAATCCCCCTGGGGCGCCCCTTCTTTGGGCCTTAAAATTGGGATTTATGTGCCGAAGTTTGGGAGTCCCCAGGTTTACTTTTTTTTTTTTATTGTTCAAGTACAACAGAAAAAAATTTTTGCCCCACTTCGTACATTCACCAAAAGATTTTACGTCATTTTTGTAGAGAAAAGCAATTTTTTTGCAGTGTTCATGTTATGTTCTTTACATGCATTTTCCTGGCTTGGATCCTGGGGGGCGGGCTTTTTTTACCCATTACAAAGGGAATATAGTAATTTTTGTATGATTTATGTTCCCCGGGGGAGGACCGGGGGTAAGCTGCGTACACCACTATGTTTTTTTAAAGGAGACCTGCTTTTGACCCGCCATACCAGCGATCCAGGAATTTTAAAAAGCCAATCACTTCTTTGAGGCCCCGGGAGCCTGCCAAAAAGGTAAAGGCCCTTTTTAATCCCAAATTTAAAAAAAAAAAAACATAAAAAAATAAGAAAAACAAATACAAAAAATCGGAAAATGGTTAACGAAAATTGTTTTATCACAGAAAACCCCTCTTTTTATTTTCCAAGTGATCGGCTACCCCCTGCGGGGGGGGACACCCCCGCTCCAATTTCAGAATTAATAACTTTTCAATTATTTTTAAAAACAAAAAACAATTCTTTTTGAAACAAAAAAATTCTTTTTTTTTTTAGGTTTTTTTTAAAAAATTAGAAAAATTTCCCTCCTTTTTTCATTTTCCCAGGCACTGTTTCCTTATGAACCTGTTTTCCCATGCCAGACCCCTAGTTTGTGGGACGTTTCCCGAGGTAAGGGGATCGGAGGGCATTTACAGTCAAAAATAATGTGAACTTCTAGGGGGACTGACATGAAATAAAAATAATTATATATATATAAATATATATATATTATTTTATTATTATATATTTAACATTTTGGGACAGTTTTTGAGATAGATATGAATGATAATGTGAGTAGATAGATTTATAAGATATGAAATAGATAGAGATAGTTTTTAAGGAAGATAGAAATAGTTGAAAAGAATAAGAAGAAATAAAGATAATAAATTAGATAGATAGATGGAAAGATGTAATAGATAGATAAGATAGTAGAGATAGAAAAAGATAGATAGATGATAATGTAGATAGATAAATTTGAGATAAAAATTTTAGAAAGAAGATGGGTAGAAGATTAAAGGGTAATAGATAGAAGATATGAATAGATAGTTAGATAGATAGATAGAAAATTTAGATAAATTAGATGGGATAAATAGATGGGATAAAGATAATAGATAGATAGGAAATAGAGATAGATATGAGATAATATGAGATAGATGTAGTTTTAGTTAGATAATTGAGATAGATATAATAGTTAGATAGATAGAAGATATGAGAAAGATAATATGGGATAGAATGAAATAGAAAATAGAAATAGTAATATGGAAAAATAGATAGATATGAGTAAAATTGAATAGATGATAGATAGAAAAAGGATAATAGATATGGATAGATAGATAATAGAAGATAATATTAATAGATATAGATATAAGTAATAGAATGAAATAGGAGATAATATAAATGAAAGATGTTAATTATGTATGTAATAGACAAATTTATTTTGATAGTTCAGGGCCTCAGTTCGTGTCTTTATAACGCTTTACATTGTGTTCCTATATTGTTTTTAGGTCTTTGATCCTCTGAGGTTTTCCCCGGATAATTCTTTAAAAGAGACATCACATTTGTACCTTCCTTCTCAGCCGATCCAGGTAAACTCTGCCAAATCGCTAAACTATTTTTATTGGGGGAAAATAGGTATATGATCACCGCTGTAGTGCGCAAAAACAGTGCCCTTTCCGTTGGGGTTTCCAGGGCAACATATAGGCCCCCTTCAGATTTCAGCCATGAGTTTTGTTTGCGGGCCCTTTAAAATTTTGGTTGAGAATTACCCCTATTTAAGGGGACTAATTCATGTGAAGCTACCACATTCTGTCTTGGATTTTACGCTGACCCAAACTCGGAATCCATGAAGAATCCCTTGAGTAAATGGGGCCTTAAGGGGTTTTCAATTTTTGAAAAAAAAGTTTAAATCAGTAATAAGTAACATGCTGTACAATTTTGCTTTTTTTTTTCAGTTTCTTACCTTTTTAAAGGGTGTGTTTGCTGTCAATGAAGGGGAATGCCTTTGTTTACTTAAAAGACAGCAAGTTGTACGATGGCAAATCCTTTTACAAGCCGAAAGGGGGAACTGACAATGCTCCATGAGCTAAAAACCCCGGACTCCCAGACTGATACATTGTACATAATTTTCCTGCTCTCAGCGAAAAAATGATCCCTTGTATGCGGGTAGAAATGCTCTGTAACAAAACAAAACTGGATTCTAGATGATACATTTTTACCAGCTAATCTTGTTTCGCTCAGGGGATACAATGGTATAAAGTCTAGACAAGCTCGTGAGCTAAGCAGTCGGGACTCCGGCGTATATTGTACAGGGCCCTTTGTCTTGCTTTCATCTAAAAAAAGAGTATACAATTGTATTTGTAGACAATGCTCTTGAGCTAACACCCTGAACTTCAGGCTGTTTACATTTTCATAGCTAGGTTGCTCTAATTTAATGAGAATACAGTTGTATCAAGTCTAGCAATGTTCCATGAGCAAACAACCGAATTTCAAGCTAACACATGGACAGGGCGGGCCCTGCTCCAAATGAGAAGAGGATACAATTGTTTTTTGTCTAGAAATGCTCTGTGAGTAAATATCCTAAATTATAAATTAATAAATTTTAACAAAGTACAAAGAGATTTGTTTTGCTCTACCAAGGGTTGTACCAGGCTCCCTTTGGGTGGGGCCCCCTTTATGGCCATAAATTTTTTACAGTATTGATGGGAATAATCTTTTTTACCATATGGGGCCTCTATATGGGTGTGTCCTGGGCTCAAACCCGGGGGGGCAAATATCACAAATGTTTTTGGCACAACCCCAGATCCAAGAATCGCCCCCGGCGGTCCCCCCCTTTTCCCCCTAATAACCCGCCCCCCGCGTCGTCGATTAAACTGAATCTTTGTCTTTTCCCCCCGGAAGATTTGGGCAGAAAATTCGCTAGAAGAGTGAAAGTCGGCATCGCTCTGACGTTACTCAGATTTGAGCTGAGTGTAGCCCCTGAACATGAGCCCCTGAAGGCCCCTCAGATAATCTTTCGTTCTATAAACGGCATTTACGTGAACATGAAGAAGATAGAGAAAACACCCTGAAGTCTGCCCCTGTGTGACCCTGTCCTGTCCGTATCTGCCCCTGTTCTGTCTGTATCTGCCCGTATGAGTCTGTCTTGTCCATATCTGCACCTGTGTGACCCTATCCTGTCCGTATCTGCCCCTGTGTGAGTCTGTCCTGTCCATATCTGCACCTGTGTGACCTTGTCCTGTCCGTATCTGCCCCTTTGTGACCCTGTCCTGTCCGTATCTGCCCCCGTGTGACCTGTTTCCCTATTTCCCATTTTTGACCCCTTTTCTTCCATTTCTTTCCCCCGTGGTGGGGCCCTTGCTGTTTGTATCTTCCTCATTTGTGACCCTGTCCTGTCTGTACCTGTGTCTGTAAATGTTCTACTTCTGGGATTTACCAAATACATATTGTACAATAAAACTTAATTATAATGTATCAGTCAATTCCTGGAGGATGTTGTGTGCTGCTCCATAGAGGAGGGTGAACTTATGTGCACGGGTATTAATTAAGTATCTAGCTGCAAAATTACAAAACACCAACTTCACTCATCTTGAAGCAGGAGCCTAGCTATAAGGGACTATATTTACTATTTTGCCATAGGGAAACTTAAAAATCTATCAGTTCTCAATCATAAAGCACTAAAAAAGTAACTTTTTTTATGTATAAAACTTAAACCCCGATAAAAAACTATTTAAAAACCCCGATTTTCCTAACCTCTCAAATTTATCCCTTTTAACTGTGAAGGGAAAAACTCCCTTTTTATTATCAAGTCTGGGGGAAAAACCACCTATTGCAGGGAAAACCCCTATATATACAGTGATTTTCTAAATCCAAAAGAAATCCAAAAAACTTACTTGGGCATTAAACCCCAATCAAATGGACATAAAGATATAAGGTTTCCTTGTGAACCCTCTGGGGGGGTAAAAACTGTAGAGAGAGGGGGGAAATCCCAAAATTAAAAATGTCTGCCATTAGATTAGGGATGGGTTGCCCCAAATAAAATTTTTGGATCCCCTTATTGGAGTTGTAATCACTGTATATAAAGGTTCTCCGCTAATAGGTGGAGTTCCACCAGACTTGATAATAGAAAAGGAGTTTTTTTCACAGTTAAAAGGGGGAAATTGAGAGATTTGAATGGTTTTTAAATAGTGTGTACGAGGGTTAAGGTTATACAAAAAAAGTTAAGTTTTTAGTGTTTATAGATTTGGGAAATGATAGGTTTTTAAATTTGCCCATGGCAAAATAGTAAAATAGTCCTTAACCCCTTTAAGACCCCGGACGTAGATAGTCCCGGGGCCCCTAAGGGGCTTTGCAGGAGCACCTCCGCGACCCCCCCCGCACAGGCCGGGTGTTAGCGGGTCGCCGCTAACACCCAGCAGTAACAGTGCCGGAGGGTGGCGTCGCCCGCTGGCGATGTTTAACCCTTCAGATGCCGCTGCATAGCTGCAGCGATGCAACACCCGGAACGGGGTGGGGGGCCCTGTAAGGGGTCCCGTCACTGCCTGTCCCGGTTTACCCCACTTAGGCCCTAACAGGAAGTGGGGGGAAACAGCCTATCAATGCATTAGACTGTATTAACAATCCCTCCCCGTGGTCAAGCACCCTCAAAAGAAAAAATAAAAATAAAATTTTTAAAGTCCCCCCAAAAAAAAATATTAAAAGTTCAACCACCCCCTTTTCCCCCATTTTACAAATAAAATCATTTTTAAAAAATAAAAAGTTACAAAAATTTGGGTTTTCCCGCCGAAAAAATTCATCTATAAAAATATAACTCATTTATCACGTCGCTGAACTCGTAGAAGAAAAAAAATTTTCAAACGGCAAAATTGCGTTTTTTGGTCATTTTACGTCACTCAAAAAATGGAAATAAAAGTGATCAAAAAAGTCGCATGCATTCCAAACTGCTAGCGATAAAAAGACATTTCAGCCGCAAAAATGCCCCCTAAACTGACGTCTGTAGGTGTTAGTAAAAAAAAGTTATTGGTCGCACAAAAGGGCCCGCGGCGCAAATTTCAAAAATAGAAAATCTTTAGAATTTTTTTTACGGTACCAAACATAACGGAAACCCTACATGTTTGGTATTGCCGGATGCGTATCAACCTGTAGAATACAGATAACTCATTATATTTACTGAATATTGAACGCTGTAAAAGCAAAACTCCGGAAACATGGCGAAAATATTTTTTTTTTTCACAATTTGTCCCACTGGAATTTTTTTGCGGTTTCCCAGTTTATTCTATAGTACAGTGAATAACACCATTAGAAAGGACATCTTGTCCCGCATAATAAAAGCCCTCATATATCTATGTAGGTGGAAAAATAAAAAGGTTATGGCTCTGGGAAGGGTCTTTAAGGGGTTAAAAGTCACTCTTTGTTCACTTGCTAGATTCCCAAATTTTTGGGAGACTATTAGCTATAAGGGATGCACAGCATGAACATGCAAGGGATCTACAATCTGACACACCATATGCAGCAATAGTGAGTGCAGCTCTGGAGTATAATATAGGATGTAACTCAGGATCAGTACAGGATAAGTAATGTATGTACACAGTGACTGCACCAGCAGAATAGTGAGGCAGCTCTGGAGTATAATACAGGATGTAACTCAGGATCAGTACAGGATAAGTAATGTATGTACACAGTGACTGCACCAGCAGAATAGTGAGCACAGCTCTGACAGGTGCAGCCAATCAGTTGTGGGTGTGTCTTTGAGAGGGCGTGTGCTTGTGCTGCTGCTGTGTGTGGGGATCCAACCACCTGTCTGGTCCTGCTCTTTCCTCCCCAGGGAGAGAGTGGGTTTCTGGGCATGAGTCAGGAAATCAAGCCCCAGGCTCCTGTCCCCAGTGCCAGGCCTTCACGGGACAGGAGAAGCCAGCGTTTGGTTTGCATGGAGGACTCGGGAGTAAGATCTGGCAGAAGTCGCAGCAATGTGGCTTCTGTAACCACCGAGTCTGAAGAGACATTTAAAAGCTGCAAGGCTTCATCCATCAAGGAGGACCTGAATGTTGCCAGCTCAGGTGAGTGTGGCCCTTCCGGGGCCAGGAGAAAGCCGAGTGCTCACGGGGGTGAGACTGACTTGGAGAAGGAAGACTGGGGCATGCGGAGGGCCCGGGAGTCTGTTTCTACCTATAGCTCCTGGGTTATGTGCCACCTCCATGAGTATGAAGATGCCAGTAAGACCAGCTAGAACCACCCGATAGCCTGGCGGAGGCGCCGTACAGTGGGCTCCCTGCACAGCAGGCAGCGATGTCACCCTGCTGCACTGGTGACTCAGGGGACGAGAGCGAGCCCAGGAGGCGCCCTGATGGCACAGTCCCCAGTGCATTTTCAGGACTTGTTCTTCAGAGATAAGATGCCCGAGGAGACACCTGGGGGCAGTAAGAAGA
This sequence comes from Phyllomedusa bahiana, assembly GCA_025379985.1. Classification (NCBI taxonomy): domain Eukaryota; kingdom Metazoa; phylum Chordata; class Amphibia; order Anura; family Hylidae; genus Phyllomedusa; species Phyllomedusa bahiana. The sequence continues at coordinate 6,349 of JAODAL010077761.1, read as the reverse complement.
AAGCTAAGAAGACCAAGCACAAGGAGCAGGTAAAGTTCGTGTTTACTCCCCTCCCTGGGACCCCTGGGTCGGCCGTGGGGCCAGCCCACTGTATGAGCCCCGCTTCTCAGTCCAGCCTGTGTCCTGCAGTGGACTTGGTGCAGGAGAGCAGGGAGAATGAAATATCCAACATGGCGGGGAGCTCCGCCTCTGTTTGCAGTAACAGAGAAGGAGCTGGTGTGGGACCGACTGTAAAGTCGAAAAGTAAAGTAATGATGGGCAGTGGCTTGAAAGGTGATATGACGAAAGGCTCTGGCGCTGAAAGCTACTCCCTAACGGTAGGGGGGAACAGCTGGGCATCAGAGTGGGCTGCGAGAGCCTTAGTGGCTCTGACTGCTGATGACGCTGGTCCTTCGGGGGCAGCAGAGGTGTGAAATGGCTAAGACGGTTGCACTTCCAAAAAAAGAGCTTGGACTTGGATTAAAACCCCTGTTTTGTATTGGTGCTGGTGGTCCAGAAGAGCAGAGCCAGGAAAAGGATCAGTAGCATTCGGCAATGGATCAGCGGCCCCCAAAAATGGTACTGATGAAGCAGAGGGCAAGGGCAAAGGAAGGGGTGGGGTGGCTCCTAAACAGGGTTAGCAGGCTGTCTGGCCCATACATAAGGGACTGGCGGCCTGTCCTGTGGGGGCCGCTCTGGCCCCGGGGCCCAGTGATGCTGAGGTACCAACCATTATGTCTGCATCCAAACACACCGATCTAGCCAGTATGAGTGAGGCTATGAATGTGGGGAGAATGAGGGAGGAGCTGGGGGAGAAAAAGCTTTTGTTAATTTATCTGGGGCTTTGGATGATGGTGGGAGTGGTGGTGGGGAAGGAAGGGTGGGCACTATATCTATTAGTGAGGGTGGTTTGGATGCTATGGAGGTGGGTGATGGAGGGTTGTCGGTGAGTGCGGAGGGAGGGGGACCTGGTCCAGTTGCCCCCCCGGCTGTGGCAGATCCTGTATGCAGTTATGCTAATGGTGCAGCTGGGGGGAGTAGGGTACCTCCTTGTCCTCTGGCTCTTGGGACGGCTCTTTGCAGCAGCGTCTTCTGGAGGCTCTGAAAAGAGTTGAGAAAAAGATCAATGTAGATTGTAGGAAGGTTGATCTATCCTTTTGGATAGAGAGGCATGGCCCTCAAAAGAACAGGGATGAGTTTGGCATCTGGTCGGGGGCCTGGACGTTTATGGTCAAGCTTAGGGTTTCGGGGAACACTGTTACTCAAATACCAGCTGCAACCTTCCTCGGAAGGGATTGCATCCAGATTTTGTACCAGGGTCAGCCAAAGCTGTATCACAGATGCCCACCTCAGTGCCAGCTGCACCATTCAGAAGTGTACACTGTGTGGGGGTGTAAGTCATCTTGATGGTTCCTGTGCGCAAATTCGGTGTCACCTGTGTGGTGTTGGGTTACCCTTCCAGTCGCTGTCCTCACTCCTTTGCCAATACAGTACATACCCTGGCAGGAGAAAGCCAGGAGGCTGATTCCGTTAAAAGGGAGACTGGCAGAGGTGAAGCCAGTGAGGGGCCAGTGAGGAAAGGTAAGCAGAAGACGCCTGCTCAACTAAGGTGTCAGGAAAAGCGCCAGAAGGAGATGGGCGAATCTCGGGGACCTCAGGCAACTGGGGAATCTGGGGTGACCTCCTGCCCCTGAAGCTGATGCTACCGCTGAGGCTCTGAGGGATATTGAACTGAATGAGGAAATCAGGAGGATCCAAGAAGAGGAAGGTGCTGTCTCCTCAGCATACCCCCATGGTCATAGCATGGATGGGGAAGGAGGGGATGGCAAGAGAGAAAGCAGGGTAAAAAGAAAGGGGATGTAAGATCTTCTCCCACCCACCAGATGTCAAAGAAAGGTACAACCGACCCCCGTCTGATTGGTCTCTCAAACTGGTTCCATGTCCTTGGTGACATCATCACCTCACCGGAGGAGGGGGTAGGGTTCCGGAAGCTGTGGTGACATCAGGGCCTACAGGGGGCGCTGAGTCCCCTCTCCCTGGGGAAAACATGTCCTCAGAGAGAGGGACTGGCCAAGAACCAGAGGACAAGGACAGAGGGGATATGGACACATCTGTATCCTTAAAAAGGGACAAACCATCGTATGATAGGGAGAATGGCACGGGCAGGGGGAAAAAGAAAGTCGTCTAATTCAATCACCAAGGATGGCGACACCCACTCCGTTGACGCAGGCATCCATTAATGTTGCCAGCATTAAATTGGATACGGCTTGATTTGCGGCGTTTGATTTTTTCAGCCGACTAGAAGCGGACATTGTTTTTTTGCAAGAGACCGGCCTGCCAGATTCAGCGGCAGTGTTCAAAGCTAAAAGGTAGTGGCGACGCGGAGCCTCCTACTGGTCTCTTGCAACCGAACCGTATAGCAGAGTGGTGGTCCTTTTAACCGCATCGGTACAATGCCGACGGGTTATTGAATTAGAAATGGGGGGGGTGCCTGATTTTAGATGTCCTCATGAAGGGACAAGAACTTCGTCTAACTAGCATCTATGGTCCCCAGTCCAAGTGGGACCTGAAGTGTCTCTTTATGAGGATCAAGCCATATCTTTTCACAAGTCAGCAGGTGGTCTTTGAAGGGGGCTTCAATACTGTCACGAGGTCCCAGGAAAAGCGCCAAAGGGAGCGGGAGATGGGCAAATCTCAGGCAACTGGGGAATCTGGGGTGACCTCTGATCCTGCCCTTGAGGCTGATGCTACCGCTGATTACCCGAGGGATAGTGAACTGAATGAGGAAATCAGGAGGCTCCAAAAAGAGGAGGTGCCATCTCCTCAGCATCCCCCATGGTCAATGCATGGATGGGGAAGGAGGGAGATGGCAAGAGAGAAAGCAGGGTAAAAAAAAGGGGGTGTAGGATCTTCTCCCACCCACCAGATGTCAAAGGAAGATACAACTGACCCCCCTCTGACTGGTCTCTCAAACCGGTTCCATGACCTTGGTGTCATCGCCCCCTCATCGGAGGAGGGGGAAGGGGGTAGGGTTCCGGAACTGTGGGCATCGGGCCTACAGGGGGCGCCATCCCCTCCCCCCCGGGGGAAAAAATGTCCTCAGAGAAGGATGGCCCAGAAACCCGAGGGCAAAAAACGGGGGGATATGGAAACATCTGTATCCTTTTTAAAAAGGGACAAACCGTCTCTGAAAGGGAAAAGGCACAGGGGAGGGGGGAAAAAAAAAGTTGTTAATTCAAACCCAAAGGGTGGGGAACCCTCCCGTTGACGCAGGCATCCTTTTTTGTTGCCGCATTAAAATTGGAACGGGGTTATTTGCGGCGTTTTTATTTTTTTTAGCCGATAGAAGGGACATTGTTTTTATGCAAGGACCGGCCTGCCCGTTCAGCGGCAGTGTTCAAAGCTAAAAAGGTAGGGCGACGCGGGCCCCCTACTGGTCTCTTGCAAACAGCCCAATTTTGCGGGGTGGTGTTGCTTTGAGGTGGATTCCTGCCATGTTTAATTTGTTTTCTCTGAAAGAACAAGACCCCCCCCCCATGGAAAAAGGCTACTGAACCAATTCATCTCTGTTGGAAGAAGCAGAGATTAGACAGTCCTTTGAGGATCTCTTTAAGAGCCAGTCCATTGCGGATCTGTGCATTTAGTCTGAGTGGAAGAGATGTTGAAACAAAGTGTGTCCAAGTTCTTCCGCCAGCTCTCGAGCCTCAGGAGCCTGAGCAGGTATTGCCTGGGACCAGGGTTTGCGGAGGAAACCCGCACGACGTGTCGCGACTTGGGGTAGGCGTGAGGAGATCTCCCGAGAGAAGTCATGGCGTATGAGCTGTCACTACGCTACACACAAATCTTACAGAAACAGCAAGATGTCAGTGAATAGTAAGATTGTGTCAGGACTGATTGATAGTACAGGGTCCCTGAGAAGGTCCAGATTAGGGATCTTGGAGGTCGTCAGATCCTTCTACTCACATCTAAAGGCGATGAGGAATCTTGATGGGGACAGGGAGTTTGCTTTCCTGGCAGAAACTGTTCCTGAGCAAGGAGTAGACCCCTCTTTTGACGTTTTGACAGAAGAGATAGGAGAAGAGGAAATCAGCCTGGCGATTGAGGGGCTCGCTCCCACAACATCACCAGGACCAGATGGCTTAACATCTGAGTTTTATAAGACCTTTAAGGACACCTTGGTCCCCCTCTTAACTGAGGAAATAAATGTCTCTCCTCGGGCACTCTGCCAAAGTCAATGAAGAGGTCGGCCCTGATCATTCTGTCAAAGGGTAAAGATTCGTCTCACATTGAGAACTGGAGTCCCATAGCACTGCTCAATGTGGACAGAAAGATTCTGGCAAAGGTGCTGTTTAACCAGTTGGTGAAGTTCACACCCCGGCTCCTTTCGAGGGCCCAGCACTGCTCTATTCCTGGCCGCATTACGTTTTGTGCTGTGCTCAGTGTCCGGGAGGCTGTGGAGCAGGGCAGGGCGGGTCACTGGAAGGGGTGCTTGATGTCTTTGGATCAGGTAAAAACGTTTGATCGTGTTAACCACCAGTACCTCTGGTCCGTCCTTCTGAGATATGGCCTGCTGGGTGGGTTTGTTGATTAGCTTATGACCTTGTATGCAGCGGGAGAGAGTTTCCCTCTTGTTAATGGTTGGATTGGCCGCCCTTTTGAGGTGGGGTCTGAGGTCCGCCAGGGTTGTCCTCTGAGCCCGCTACTGTATGTATTTGCAATCGATCCTTTCCTTAGGAGAATTTATTGTGGACCGCTTGTGGGGGTTGGGATAGACCGGGCGGCTCCGAAGGCCACTCTGAGGGTAGTGCTGATGATGATTATGCTGATGATGTAACCATTTTAGTGTCCTCGAAAGGGGAGGCGGAGTGGGTGCTGTCAGAGGTAGAATGCTACTAAGAGTCATCTGGGTCCAAGATCAACTGGGACAAGTGTGAAAGTCTATGGCTGGAAGAAGGAGATCCTGGTTTTGATCTCCCAGACATCCTCCCAGAGCCCCAGGAGTCTGCATAAGTCCTCAGCATTGTATTTGGCCAGGGAAATTACACCAATCAAAACTGGGACAGCAGGCTTGGGATTGCTGCTCAGAAGGTGGACCAGTGGAAGCGCTGGTCTTTGACCCTCAGGGAAAGGGTTAACATTATCAAAACCCTTTGCTGTTGTATCTGGGCAGTGTGTGCATCTTGCCGGGACCTTTCTGGACTCGGGTCTACAGTCTGTTCTTCCAGATGTTATGGGGGAATAGGCTGAACCTAGTCAAGAGGGGGGTTACATACCGTACGAGGAGACTAGGAGGGTTGGGTATGATCAATCCTGTGGTGTTCCTTGTGAACACTTTTATTAAAATCAACCTACCAGATCTCTGGAAAGAGAGGGCTCCTCTGTGGGTATTCTCCTGTAGTGGATGGCTTTGGCCTTTCTTCCAGGAATGGGAGACAGGAGGGCAAGTGAAGGATTTGCGCACACCACATGGGCATCTCCCAGCCTATGCTGCCCTGGTTCTGAAGGTTCTGCCTCGGTTGGGTCTGGGAATGTGGGAAATCAGGACTCAGTCGAGGAAATTTCTTGACAAAAGGGTCCTATTGACCCATTTCCAGAAACCTCTGGTCCTCAGGGACTGCCCAAGTCTGGAGGTTGGGTTACAGCTATGAATTCCATCAGGATCCCCTTGAAGTTTTGGGACTTGGCTTGGAGCTGCTTCCATGGGAAACTGTGTGGGGGACAATCTGAAGTGTAGGAGCTCTGAGGACCGAGGGTTGCCCTGCGAGGAGTGCGATGGCCTGCTGGAGAGCATGGACCACTTCCTGCTTCATTGCCCCTTTAACACAGAGGTTTACACCAACGTGGGGAGCTCCATTGGCTGGCACCGGCTGGCCTTTCTCTCCTATGTGGAATGGGCCTATGGAGCATTCAGACACCTGGGAGGTCGGGACCGAAGCACGTTATTTCTAGTCAGCTTAGTGGTCAGGTACTACGTGGGGCACGCACAGTACTTAGTATCGACGCAGCGCAAAATCCTTCTTGTGGATGAGGTGGTTAGGAACATTCTCGGTGACCTGGTGAAGGTGCGCTCTTTGGAGCACGAGAGGTCGGGGGCAGGTAGAGCCTCTTTCCATTGGTAGGGCTTTGCCTTTGGAGTACCCTAGCCTGTCGTCTCCCTTCCTGGTGGTGGGCTGAGTTTGCATGGTAGGATTTTTGTTTTGTTTTGGTAACTGTGAGGGTATAGAGCTTGCAGGCGCTGCACTTGGGCTTTCATGGTTGTGTGGCTGAAAAACCTATGTGTTTGTATGTTGTTTATTGATGTTGTATATATTATTGTATATACTGTATATTTTGTGTTTTATATATGTGTTGGGGATTGGGAGTTAGGGTT
>JAODAL010077760.1:0-13155 GCA_025379985.1 Phyllomedusa bahiana | reverse complement strand
AATTTGGGGAGAGCAGTCAGCAGCTATTTGGGCACGAAGAAATGGGGCCAATATCCCCTCTTCTTGCAGTAGGCGGCAAAGTATAGATGTGGAGATGGCATGGGGGGTCATTTTGTGAAGGTCACCACGTCAACCAAAACCGGTGATGAGGACAGCAGTGACATGAAACACAAATAGATTAGATGTACCGACCGCATTTTTGGAGCCGGTGAAGAAAGGGCTTCACATCATCAGAGAAGGGGGCCACTTGCGCGTGGGGCAGGGGCGCAGTAGCAAGTGGGTTGTGGGGCCATGAGTCACAGGGTAGCAGCAGGTGGGGGGGAGCCAAGCCGGCCAGGGTAGAAAACCCGCTTCGCGGGGTCCAAGAAATAGGGGCACAGGGCTCAGGAGGCAGCGGGGGCAGTAGTCACTCATGGGGACTTGGGCGGTAAAATCAGCTACTCGGGGTGTGGCATTTCTTTGCTAAGACCCGGAAGCCGAATAAATATGTAGAACGGGGGCAAAAGTGAAGCGGGCCGGGGAGCTAATTTTTGCACCACGGCCCTGCCAACACATCACACACCACCGGTGGCCGGGGAAAAAACGGCTCAGATGGGGTGGTCCACCTCCGCCGAGCAGCGCAGCGGCCAGTGGCACGCAGCCATTGCACCATAAAGGCTCCACCACCTCGCAAAAGGCAGCTTTTTCTCTTTGCGATCCTCCCCGTTCCAAATCTCCTGCCCTTGCTACCAGGGGCGCCACAGTCGTTAAAGCGAGGCATTGCAAAAGACAACAAAAGCTCCAACGATCCAAAGGTGAGCAGCGACCGTGCTCCTGTCCAAGTTGTTGGTATTGCAATCCCTCCCTTTCCAAAATGGTGGACTCTGCACCTTTCCCAAGAACTAATGGCTTGTGCCGAGCCGAAGGGAGATTTCCAACCTAATTTCCCTTTTCCCAAAAACAGTACCCATTTCATAAATATGTAAACAAAGGGTGGGTCAGTCCTTGAGCTATCGGTTTGTTCCAAGGTGCACGGCAGCGCGGACGTCTGGAGCTGTAACACGCCCGGCCAGTACATGTCCTTTAGGGCCCACTGTGAATGTGCTTCCTGCCCGGGGCACACCACAACTTGGGGCAGGAACCCGCTTTCTCCTCCCGTTGTCAAACGCTGCTCCTCCCAATGTCCCCTCCTCCCCCTCCTCCCCACCACCACCACCATCCAGCCCAACAATACTGCTCCACATACCAATTGTAGGGGACAGCGGGGTCACGCTTCTACACCGGCTTGCCTCGGGGAACGAAGTCACACAGGGGGGAACTGCTCCGCGTCAGCAGGAAAGAAATCGATTGTGGGGTTTCTCCGCGCCAACTGCAAATCGGGAAACCATGGTGACGGACAATGGGAGGAACATGGTGTCCCGCGCTGCACCGAGGAGGGGTGGTTCATGCCCCTGCATGGCGCAGTGTTTTAATCTGGTTTTTAAAAGGTTTCCCGAAGCTTCCCGATCTTTAAACATTCGAAAATGGGCCCGGAAACGGCATCACTTTATCCCCCACAAAACCAGGAAAACCCCCTCAGTTGCGCGGCAAACGGGCCCCCCCCAACACCTCTATATGCGATGTTTCCACAACTGGAAAACCAGCCTGCACATGTTGGGCCGACTGTTGAACAAAAAGGCCATTAACGATTTTTTTGATGATCCAGGGAGACAGAAGTACTTCCCTGTGTTATTTTAAGTCAGCCATGGCCTATGCTGACACCCCTTTGTTGAGGCCTCGAGGAGGCCACTTTTTTTGTCAAAATAAATGGTGAACCGGCAAGTAATAAAAAAAGTATCAAACTTTAATAACTTCATTAAAATAAGTGAACATTATCCGACTTATCAAGTTTCCCTGTTCAAGCGGAAAATATCCATATTAGTTTTGCTACGCCATTCAATTCAGCCCCCTGGCGCGCTCACTGGCAGGAGAGCATGGAACCCGAATCCGACCGAACATAGGCTGACATGAGATGTTCCACCCGTTGGAATTCCACCTCCTAGTTAGACCGACTTATAACAGAGAAACCATTTAAAGATTTTTTTTATGATCCTAGTGGACAGGGGTACTTCCCTGTTTATTTTGATGTCAGCCATGGCGCTATCGGGCACCCCGTTTTCTCAGGCCCCTTTGAGGGGGCCAAATTATTTTCATTTCCAGGGCTACGGGATGAATAACGTCATTCCCCTCTTCATTCTTGGAACAATGCGAAAAAATGTCTGGCAGGGGGCTGGAGACGTGGCGACTACATCCCCGGGCCACATAGTCCGGTTTGGGGACAAAAAAATGGAGGGGGAGGAGGAGGACTTTGGAGCAAAAAGGCATTTTTCGGGTGAAATGAGGGGAAATTTCTCCCCCCCGGTTTACAAGAGAGAGGAGCAAGCAGCTGGGGGAGGTGGATGGAATGGGGAAGACAGGAAAGATGCCCCCCAAGCACTGTGGCGGGAAAAACAGGGAAATGGGGGCGGGGAGCCCCTCGGAGTCACTTGTGCAGATGGCCCGAACGGCTTATTTGCCGGGCTTGACAGCCGAATAGTCGAAACCGGCAGAGGGGGAAAATGACTTTTTGGCCTCCACCCAAAGGGCCCCCTTTCGCTCCCGGGTCAAAAAGGGGACCCTTTTTTTCCCAGCTTTTTGGGAGGGGGGAAGAAAAAACCAAAAACTATAGGGAAATCCCCCGAAAATCATTGGGGCCGCTGCCAAATTGGTGCGGAAAATCGTCCCTCCCCGACGGGGTCTGCCCGGGGGGGTTCCCACGCTCCCCGTACAACTGCCGGGGCTCTGGGGGAAAGGTGGGGGGGGGTAGGAGCATTACCAGTTTCCATCAGCAGTAACCTAAGTTTTGGAGTCACTGTTTTAGCAGCTTCCTTAAACCCGCCTAGTGAGGGAGGCAGTCACCAGCACACCGGGCAGCGGGACCTGGAAAAAAGTCCCTGAAAAAAACCCTTTTTTGTGGCCTACTTGGACACACTCTGCCCCCCTCATTTAAAAGATCCACTGGACTACGGGGCACCCAAAAACTGGATTTTTTGGCCCGGGCAATTTTGCCGAGTTTTCAGTGGAGAACCCCTGCCCCTCCCGGCCAGTAGTGGTGGCATCAAAACGGGTTTGTTCGGGTTGCGGCGGGGGCCATCGGTTCCCCAAGGAGAACCCGCTTGTCCAGGGGGGAAATTTTGGGGGAACGCCCTGACCTTTGCCCCAAGATAAAATCGGGGGGGGGCGGGGGGGACCCGGCCAGGTTTTTCCCCCACAACCAATCCCTTTTAAAGGCGTCACCGGGTTTCAAACTACCTCCCCAAAGAAAACTATTCGAAGCCCCCCCACCCGCCCTAATGCCAAAAACATTTTGCCCCATTTTTTCCCATCTGCCTACCACCTTTCTTTCCCGGGGACGGGTTATTGCCACCCACCTAAAACCTCTGACCTCATCTTTGCCCTTTTCCCCCCGTCCCCCTCAAATTTTCTGTCATTTTTCCACCTTTTGGCCTACTCCTTTTTTTTTGAAACCCCTCCAAAATTTTAAAAATTGTGCCACTGCCACCCCCATGCTGCGGGCCACCGTGACCTCCACACGTGTCATTTTTCCCACTTTTGGGGGCCCTGGTGCTTTTTTTGCCACCTTTCCAAAGAAGGGTCTTTGTGCCACTCTCTAAAACCTCATGCAGTTGCTCCGGCCGCCCCCCTCCCCTCTCTGTCATTGTCCCGCTCTGGGGCCACTGCCGTTTTTGCCCCCCTCCAGAATGCTTTGGCCACTCTCTGACCTCATGCTGCTGGGGGTGACTCCTGCCGTCCCTCCACAGTTTTTTTCTTTTGTGCCACTCTGGGGCCAACCCCTTTTTTTTTTGCCACCTCCAAAATTTTTGCCCTTTGGGGCCACTGCCCCCTGACCTCATTTTTCTGCCTTTGGTTTGGCTGCCGGCCCTCCACCCCGGGTGTCTTTGGGCCACATTTGTGGCCCCCCCCTTTTTTTTTGCCCCCTCCAAAATTTTTATCATTTTGCCACTGTCTGATCTCTTTCCCTGCTGCTGTGGCTGCTGCCATGCCCTCCACCCCTGTGCCCTTTTATATTTACGTCCTGCCCATACTCCCTCCCTTTTGCTCCTGCCGTGCCTTCCACATTTGTGTCATTTTTGCCACTCTGTGGCCTACCCCTTTTTTTTTTCCCACCTCCAAAAATGTCATTGGGGCCACGTCTGACCTAAATGCGCCTGTGGCTGCTCCCTTTTTTGACCTACACACTCTTTTCCATTGTGCCATTTCTCGGGCCTCATGTTTCTGTTTGGTGGCTGCCCCCAAAGGGGGGCCCTACAAAACTGTGATATTGTGCCACTCTGTGGCCGACCCCTTTTTTTTTGGCCACTTCCAGAATGTCTTGTGCCACGGCCCGACCCTCATGCTGCTTTTGGCGCCGCCGCCCACCTCCACACCTTTCACTAATTTTCCCAAACCTGACTCTCAGTTTTTTTTTTTTTTTTCCAGTTTTTTGCGCATGACTTTATCAGGTTTACTTTTCCTGTTTTCCCAGTTTTTTGGTAAAAGTTTTGCCCCCTTAATTGCCCAGGCATTTTATATGAACATTTCTAAGTTTTGGGCGGCAGCCCAGGGGTGCGTGCCATACTAAAACACAAAAATTGTATGAAATAAAACCCAAAGCTCCCTCTGCTTTATTTAAGCTTTTGGAAACAACTTTCTACACCCCCCCCTTTCGGGCTCGGGGGCCAGCCGGGAAAATAGCTTTTTTTTTAACGGTTTCGTCCCGGGAAAAAATTGGGCCCCGGGAAACGAATTTTGAGGGAAAAATTTTCGGGCGAAGGACCAAAATCAAATTTTTAAAAAATTGGGCCCCATCTCTAGACATGCCCTTTATCCCCCTTTTGTCACTATTATTAATTTGTGCTTTATGGAGAGAAAGGAGGAGCTTCGTTAGACAATGTGAACTGGTCCGGTCGCACTGTTACCACATCTTGTTCTGGTGTTCTACAAGCCTCCACTGCCTCCTTCGCTGCTTCCTGCTGAAGAGACCATGCAAGTGAACAGAGCCCATCTGACCAGCAAGAATGGTTCTGTCAACTTGAGGAGAATCTGTGCCTCTACTGTGCCAGTCCTGAACATTTTCATAGGAATTGCCTGCAACGTCTGGAAAACGAACGCACCTAGGATACATGGGAGAGGTGTCCCTAAGTGTGAACAACCCCTCTCCATGTCTGACCATGCCTGTACAAATCTTGACCAGTTCTGGGATCTTGTTTCAAGTTACCGCTTTTCTGGACTCTGAATTAGCCAGGAATTTCATGGATGCTTCCCTAGTCTCAAAGTATCGCCTCCCAGTGGTCCGCCTGGACAAACCTCTGGCCATCTCCTCTGTTAGCAATACTCTATTCTGTATCATGCTAAACTGTTGTCCCTTTATGTGGGGGCATTAAACAAGAAGAATATCATGTTCTACATGTTACCCCATTCTTTCTCAACAATTCTTCTGGGACTTACGTGGCTGCAGCACCATGCCCCTATGCTTAACTGGAAGATGAGTGAAATCACGCACTGGGAACGAGACTGTCAATATCACTGTTTAGTGGCACCACTTCTCCACTGACGCCTTCCAGGCCTCTGCCAGGTCTGCCTTCTCTGTATCAGGACTTTGCAGACGTCTTCTCTGAGAATCAGGCTAAGAGCCTTTCACCTCATCACCCTTATGATTGCCCTATTAGTCCTTCCTGGGGCAGGGTCTATCTGTTATCTGTGCCAGAGACTCAGACCATGTTGGCCTATATACAAGAGAATGTCCAGAAGGGGTTTATCTACAAGTCTTCTTCTCCTGCTGGCACCGGATTCTTCTTTGTTGAGAAGAAAGACAAATCAGTATGCCCTTGAATTGACTATTGCAGTCTCAATAAGATAATTGTGAAAAATTGGTACCCATTACCACTAATCACTGAGCTCTTTGACTGGCTCTTCTTGGGGCCAGATTTTTTTCTAAATTGGACTTGCAAGGGGCTTATAATCTTGTTTGAATTCATGAAGATAATAAGTGGAAAATGGCATTCAATACTCAAGATTTCGAATACCTAGAAATACCTTTTGCTCTCTGCAATGCCCGACAGTCTTTGAAAAATTTGTAAATGAAATTTTCTGTGATCTACTGTATTCTTGTGTTTTCATTTACCTGGTTGACATCCTGGTCTTCTCACCCGACCCAGAATCACATTGTACACATGTGTTTAGATGTCTAAGAAACAATCATTTTTATGCCAAGTTTGAGACGTGCATCTTTCAACACTTCAGTCTGCCCTTCCTCAAGTACATCATCTTAGATCAAGGACTACAAATTGACCCTGCCAAGTTGTCCGCTGTCCTACAGTGGCCTCGAGCAGTTGGGTTCGGGCCATACAGCGCTGTCTGGGATTTTACAACTATTACCGCCAATTCATTCAACATTTTTCTACTGTGGTGGCACACATTGTGGCACTCACCAAGAAAAATGGCAACCCCAGACTATGGCCACCAGCAGCAGAAGAAGCATTCTCCTGGTTAAAATCAGAATTTGCCAATACACCTATCTTGTCTCCACCAGACACAGAGAAACCATTCTTCCCCAAGGTAGATATATCTTTGGTGGGTGACCTGCGGTTGACGACCTGTTTCAGGACATAACATCCATCTGGAGTGACACTCATACATTCTTTACAAAAAGCATTCACAGAAATGAAGGCTCCAGCAGACAAAAAAAGACCTCCCTAGTCTTTCGCTCCTGGGGACAAGGTATGGCTATCTTCAAAATACATCTGCCTGAAGATGGCCAGCTATAAGTTGGGTCCCCAGTTCCTGGGCAATTGGTAGTTCTGAAACAGATTAATCCAGTCACCTATAAGCTCTGGCTTCCTCCCATAATGTGCGTCCCAAACTCCTTCCACGTCTCCTTCCTGAAACCAGTGGTTCTTAATCGGTTCTCTCAAAAAGTCATCTCTCCTTCTTCTGAAGCTGACACCACCAATATATTTACAGTAAAAGAGATCCTGGTCATGAATATAATTAAGGGAGGCAACATTTTCTTGATGACTGGAAGGGGTTTGGGCCAGAACAAAGGTCCTGGGAACAGGAGGACAACATCTTGGACTGCTGGAAAAATTCTTACAGGCAAGAAAGAGGGTAAGGCCAAAGTGGTCGAGTACTGTAATGGACGCTCCTGCGACCTACATGCCGGGTTGTGGGTGCATCCGTATCTCCATTGCCTCCGCTGTAGCAAATGGTGCTGCAACCCACATGTCGAGCCAAGGGTGCACTTATAGCCCAGTTCATTACTCACCTCTCCTCGCTCCTGCCTGCACCTCTCACCTCACCTCTCCTGGGTGCAGGGGGAGGGGGCTTGCACATGGCAGTTCATTTAAATTTAAAGGTCCAGCATGCTGGTTATTTGTTATCACTGGGTAATGACCCTATTTAAACCTTTCCTCTTCCTTTCTATCCTGCTGGATCTGTATTACCCCTAGCCTATGCGTGAACTGAGTTTATTAGTGTTTTTGCTCCTCCCATGTACCAGTTTCTCCTGGTTGCTTCTTTTGACTACAAACCTTGCTGCCTGCCCTGACTTTCCTGACTGTTCCCAACTTCGAGCCTGTCTAGTGAGTTTGTACCACACACAACTCAGCCCCTACTGCAGGCAAGTTGCATCAGGGGTAGCGACCTGGGGGTTGCCTGCTGCAGTAAGGCCATCCCGCCTTGCAGTGGGCTCTGGTGAAAACCAACAGTCCTTTAGACTCCTTTCCCTGGTGTGGTTTATGCCATCTCTCATGGTGGTATAGTGGATCCATTACTTCCGGTCGTTACACTTGATTTGTTGCAATTCAGCTTTACTGATGTCTTGGGGTCATCTGACTGCTGAGAGCCATGCTTAGGACACGGGAAGAAACTATGGGTGTGGGCAAGCTCGATATTTTCCCTATCAACTGGCCTTACTACAGTATACCAAAAATTTTTTCCCTTTGGGGCAGTAGTGTTGGCTTACATTGGCTGTCGACATGGGTTCGTTTGGTCAAATAGTCGGCCATCATCGACAAGATTTTCCCGAGGGGTTTGATGAAAGATTATGGGCCGTTAAAACCATTAAAGTCTATGGAGAGCAACAATCCCCTTTTCTTTCTTACCCCCCAAAAACGGGCTGGAGAAGCGGAATTAAAATCCACAAAAAAGCCCCAAAAGGATACTTTGCTACATTTAGGCAACAAAACTTAGGTAAAAAAGCCACAGAAAAAAAAATACAGCCCATTACTACCCCTGCCCTTGTCCAACAGCATGACCCTTAAACCTGCACCCCCCCCAAAAAAAAAAAAAAAAAAGTGCCAGAAGGCAGTTTTATTTGAACCATAAATTTACTTGAACGGGGACATTGCCCTTTTCCCTTTTCCTGGAACGCAGCATGGCCCCAAACCTGCATGCCCCCCAGATTAAAAAGGCCTGAAAAAAGAAGTCTTTCAACCCCCAAAATTTTAATTTTCCCCGGGACATCCCTATCCCTTTCCGGGTTAGCGTTTGGGCCCCTCCGTATGATGCGGCCAAATTTGAGCTTCATTTGGGAAAATTTACGGGGTGGTTAACGTTTCCTGTTACCCCGGGGCCCCTTTTTCTTGGCATTCTTTTTCTCTTTTTACTAACCT
Source organism: Phyllomedusa bahiana (assembly GCA_025379985.1). Taxonomy (NCBI): domain Eukaryota; kingdom Metazoa; phylum Chordata; class Amphibia; order Anura; family Hylidae; genus Phyllomedusa; species Phyllomedusa bahiana. The sequence continues at coordinate 4,486 of JAODAL010077760.1, read as the reverse complement.
TGCTGGGGGAAAAATTTGGGTCTGTGTACTTTGTTTCTGCCCGTGCTCCTTTACCCCAATTCCTTGAAAAACCCTTTCATCTGGTAAAGTTTTCTTGTACCTCCCTTGAACTATTCAGGGGAATTTTTTTACCAATTTTTTTTTGTACTTTGAAAGGGTTTTTTAGTTTTTTTAATTTAGAAAAAACACATTTTTTAAAATGGGAAATGGAATCCCCACCATGTCTTTTTTTTCTTTTTTTTTTCCCTTTTTAATTAAAGGGGTTTGGGTCTCAAAAAGGGGGATTAAAAGCTTTTAAAGATCTTCAAAAAAAAAATTTAAATTTTGCAATATGGGGGCCATTAACATGCCTACCTTTTCCCGTTTCTGAAAAGCCCCATCCCCCTTTGACCCATTTGAAAATTGGGGAAAAAGAACAAATGTCTTTAAGAAACAACATTTTTTTAAAATAGGACCTGTAGTATTGCTGCATTTAAAAGCAGCATGCCCAAAAAAAAATTAAAAAAAATACTTCTCCCCACTTTTAAAAAATTTGGGTGGGGGAAGGAAATCCCTTTCAGAAGCCCCATTTTCTTTCCAAAAGGAAAACCAGATTTTTTGCTGTTTTCTCACAGCAAACATAACCCCAAAAAAATTATAATATGACTTCTCACCCCACTTTTAAAAATTGGGAGGGAGAAATCCCATTAAAAGCCCACATTTTCCGTTCCCCAAGGACCTAATTATAGTTTGTATTTCCCAGCAACATGCCCCTAAAAACCCTTTGGGAAAAAGCAAAAAATTTCTTAAGATAAATTGAGAAAATGGAATAGGGTGTTTTTCATGAAACCTTGCGTCTTTTCCCTCTCCTCAAAAGCAAAAGAGAATAAAGAGTAAAAGGAAAATAAAATTGCGGGTAAAAAAATGATCTTTTTAAAAAAAATTTTTTTCAAGGGGACATTTTGTTTAAAGGGGGAATGTGAAGAAAGCCCGGAAAACCAAATCGGTGACCTGGGAAAATTGGGGCCAAAACCCATCTTCAAAATCCATCCCTTTTCAATCTTGTTTGAAAGTAAACGATCCACATTATCTGTGGAAAGCCGGATGCTTTTCCCTGTAATGACTCCCCAAGACTGGGCAAAAGTCCGCTCAATATGACGGGGCTGCGGGGCAGGAAAAACCCCCTTTTATGCTTGAAAAAGCCAGCTGGGGCCTTTGCCCATTTTTGGATCCCCAGAAGTCTATGGGCCCGGGGAAACACATGCAAAAAAAAATCGGTTTTTGGGAGACAAGATGGGTCGTGACCTGATCTTAACTGATTTTTCTGTGTTTTGGAAAGGGTTCCCCCGCATTCCCTTCGTTGGGGGAGGTGGTAAACAAAGATTGCCAAGGTCACCCATTGGGGCTTCCCCCAAACCTTCCCTGCTGCGGGCCGAAAAAACCCGCAATTTTGGGAAAACTCTACTGCTGCCCCAAGGTCGCTGATGTTGTTCCACCGGGACTTTTGGGGGAAACCCGTGAACCCAGACGCTTTCAATGTCCCCATTTTAATCAATCCAGAAAGGGTCCCCCATTTCCGCTTTTTTACTTTTCTTTTTGGGGGTGGGGTGGAAGGAAAGTGCGAGTTTTGTTTTGTCCCGGGGGATCCAGGGGGGGTGGCCACCCGTAACTTTTTGTTCTTTTTGGGAGGGCCCCTTAATGCGGGGATCATTTTGGGAGGAAAGGGGCTTCCAACCCACTCATGTGAGAGATGGACCCTTTAAATTTCCCAAGCCTCTGGGTCGGGGGCACTAGCAAACTGATCTTCCTAAATTTTCCCTTTTCCGCCTCAAAATTCGCCCCAAACCCCTTTTTCCCAAAGGGAGGGACGTCCGGTTAAAATCGGTGTCTAGGAAACCCCCTCCTCCTCCTTTCCCCGCGCCTCCGGCCCCAGTTCAACCACAGGGGGGCCCGATTGCCTGAGAAAATTTTGCACCCCGAGAGCTTATGCGCCACCTTGCATAGCTCTGGACCCCGAACCCCCCTGCCCAATGAAACCCATAAAATTTTGAAACTGTCGGGCCCTTTTGGGTTGACGGGAGAAAGGCTCCGGGTTTTCCGCATCTGTGTCCGTCTCCTCCTCCCTCGCTTTGGCGGGGCCTTTTTTCAGAGTGTCCACAATCGTTCCAGAACTAAGATCCCACAATGCTCATGTGACAAAAGGGGGTTGTCCCCCCTTTACCATTTTGGTGGCTTCTTCAAAAATGGCAAGGATTGGGGGCAGAGCTCTTTTTCCCCGCCTCCACTCTCGGTGGTTCCAAAACCCCCAGGGCCCCACCGCCGCGTGTCAGGGAAAGTGTCACTTCGTACTGCTTTAATTTGGGATTGCGTGCTGCCCACAATCGTGGGGCATGTGGGGGGTTGGAAACCCGGGATGTTCACGTCAAAAATGAGACGGGTTTTTACGGGGAGGCCGAAACTGCGCTGCAACCAGCCACGGGCCCGGGGCAAGCAGGGTGGAACGGGGGAAGTAGAACTCAGACCCCGAAACCCCTTTTCAGCAGGCAGTCCAACCCGGGTAGCTCTTTTTGAATTTTGGGACGAAAAAGCAAAAAAAAAAGGTTTTATGACAAGTGCCAGGGAAGTGAAAAGTGTCCAGCCTAAACCCATCTTAAGGGCGGCCCCGCGATTTCGCCCGTTTTCACACACCCCCTTTTCCTGGCACAAGGGTTTTTGTCACCAGCCCGCGCTCGGGCTGTTGCTTAGGGGCCGTCCCCAGCTCCTGCCTGTTTTGTTGACGGTTCCAAGGGAGATTAATTTTAACACGGCCTGGTGTTCCCGGGGCCCCGTATGCCCCCAGAAGGGCCTTGGGGGAAAGGCCCTGCACCATCCCTGCGGTTTTGAATAGCGGCGCCGAGCCTGAGAGCCCCCGTCACCCCCCGAGACATTTCCCCCCAGCTCACCCCGTGAGCTTTTCACAGAGATATAGCAGGGCCCTTGGGCCCTGCTTACTAGTCCAAAAGGGGTTTGGTGGTGAGATGGACTTTTTCCCGGGCACAGATGCAGACAACGCCCCTTGAAAATTTTTTGATGAATGTGGGCCTTTTGGGCCCGGGCAGGGAAAGGGTTTTTGGAAAGAAATCCCCGCTCGGATCCCGGGTATTGGGGGGAGGCGAGGGCCATGACGTGGCAGAACCCAAATGTGTCCACCAACGGAAAAGGGAACATTTCCAAGGCCCAAAAACCTGGCAAATGCCGCATTCAGGCTTTTGGTTTGGGAGGTTTTGGGGTTTTAAAATTTTTTTCTTCTGTCCCAAACCCCGGAAGACAGAAGGCTGGTTTCTAGCTGGCCCCTGTACGGGTGCCCGGTCGTCAAAAGGGGGGAAAAGAAGGGGTAGGATGGGTCTCTGGTGGTGCCTGGGGTTTCTCGGGCGACGGTGGGGCTGAAGCGGAGGTGATCCCTGATCATGAATTGAGAGGGCATGGAGCTGAGGAACGGGTTGGGGGTGGCGGAGGAGGGGGAGGGAGACAGAGGGGGTGACAATGGTTGGAGCCCCCGGGGTCGGGCCCGGGCCCTTTTTTTGGGCCAAATGTTCGCTCCATTTCAACCCCCATGCATTCCGCATGTGACTAGCATGTTTTGGGGGTGGTTAACCACTTAAGGTTCCCTTCCTTACTTAAAGCTTTTTTCGGCATAGGCGGGATATGGGCATCGGGGGGGTGAAAAACAAGGCTTACTCAAAGAAGGCCCAGCTTGAGAGGTCCGGGCCTTTTTGACGGCGAAAAACGAGGAGCGGGGTTTTGCGCTTTACCCTGGGTGGCGGAATCATATCACGGACTTCTGGACCCCCCTCTCCCTTTTTTTGGGGAAACCCCTTTTTGACACTAACCACCAAACTTTTTTCCTCCTGCCACTGATTTAAACGCTCGCAAGCAAATTCTGTGGAAAAAACCAGGATGGATCCGCAATTTCGTCCATCAAATCAACATCATCATCCCAAAACCCCCCCGGGGGGGGGTTTGGGGGGGGCTTGGTCGTCCCGACTTTCTGCATCCAGAAGCTGCGGGCTACAAGCAAGGGGGGACTGAAAAGGGGCTGCCCCACCGCCCGGGATTTTTTCCGATTGGGCCCGGTTCCTTCACCTCCCCTGATGGAAACAGTAAAGGGCTCAGAGCAAGGGCTAAATCATCCTCTTGATCTTTTAACATGCCTTCGACCCCAAAAAGATTTTGTCATCAAAGAGGTCTTCAGGCCCAAAGGATTTTCCCCCCGTGGTGGGTAAGAGTTTGACTTTTTGGGGCTTCCCTTTTGGACGGAGGGTGATGAAGTGATGAACGACCCTTTTTGACCGTGACCCGCGAGGACGAGAAGGAAGCTGTAGATCGGGTTGCAAATTTAAACCCCTGAAAGGGAAAATTGGGGCGAAGTTTGTTTCTTTGATTTTACAGGACCCTGACCCCAACAATGGGCAGGCCTGGGCGGTCCTGCAACTGCGATCCGCTGGCAAGGTGGTTGTGTTTTAGCCAA